>CM012459.1:7071775-7324510 GCA_003999625.1 Oryzias javanicus
CTGTGATATGTACTTAGGTTGTTTTCTGAATGTCAATCATAATATTTTCCAGTGTTTCTCTAAGCCCTTTCCCCGAATTGTGAAGTCATGAGGAAGACACACACCTCTGGTTTGGAGCAGTTGTTGTGGTATTTTTGCCCCGTTATCAGATGTATTAGATCTGACCGGCAGACGAAGCTTCTGTTTCTGCTCCCTGCTCTTTGTCTTTCAGGCTCCAGCAGCTCATTGACTGAGTCACTCAAACGCTTAGAAACGCGTAGACCCAGAGGGTAGAAATTTCCACCGTATGTGCATGAGGAGGCATGCAGTAAGTTAAAAAAAAAAAAAAAAAGAAGAAGAAAAACAGAAATGAAAAAGGGACTCACAGACTATAAATTAGCAGTACATAACTGCAGTGCTCCCAGAGCAGCATTAAAGCATCAGGGAGCTGCAGAAGAGGAGCAGACAGACAGGCAGAGAGCAGCAACTCATCTGAATTAACCCCACTTACTTTCCCAGAAAGAGCCTTGTTCTTACCAATTACCTCTTGGCTTTTCTACTGCGCTCCTGTTAAGGAAAATGGGTGAATCGTTACACCCATAGTGCAGTATCTAAAACTGTGGCACAAAGACAACATTTTAGCTTAATTCATGTATAAAATCGACTTCTCTTCACCTTAAAGTAAATAATTCCAGAGCTGTCTTTGAAATATAATACAAAGCTTTTCCAACACGCTTTTGGATTGTTTTTTCTTTCCATTTTGCTGAGGGTGAGAAAAGAAGTTTATCTTGATGAAAACACTTTAAGACCCACACCACAATTTTCTCACAATAGAGGACCTTTAAGAAAAATTGTATGATTAAAACTGTGTTTACGAGTGTTAAATCAAAAAACCGGATGCTCGAAAATTCTCAGACTAATCACGCAGCTCCTGAAGTACGCTTTCTTGTGTGCACCTTGGTCCACTTACGCCGGGTTCACACCAGACGCGGAAACGCTGCAGTGTAGCCCGAAACGGAGGCCTCTTCCACATGGCGGCTTTGTTAACCTATGGTGTAGTTGACACCAGACGTGAAGCGCAGCAGTTCTCCGCTTACGTCTCTCCTAGCAGCAATTGCTTTGGCGTCTGGTCTATTTTATGGCGAACCGCGAGTAATCTGCGTCAATTCTGAAAGGAAGTTACGCCAAGATACAAGAGAAATTCCAGTACATTTTTGAAATATAACCAATTTTTCTTCATAAAATACCGCGTTTAACAAACGCAATCATATTTTTGTATCTAAACAGACTAGAGATTAAACTAAACACAACACACAAAAAACAGAAACACAGATCAATGTAGGATCCGGCCCGCGGGGTAATTATATGCGACCTTAGATCATTTTTATTATTATTATTATTAACAGACAAATGCTATCTTGTATTGTGACAGGATATTTTTGATGAAGAACTAAATGTTTTGGGATATCTATATGTTTATATATATATATACAAGTAAAGAATTTTGAAAGTTTTTTCTTTCAATATTTACATTATTTCTAACTTGTATAATTTTTACGGAATGTATTGTTACGTTTTGTAAAATATTGAAAGTTATTTAAGTTGATTTGTTCTGAAATAATATTCCAACATTATGTTTTAAAAGTTTTAAGAATTTTTTTTTTTAAGTGAATAAATGTTTGTCCTGTTTTATCTGGAACCTACTGTGTGTTTTGGATTTTGGCTCCCTGTGTGGCTGAGTTTGACCCTCCTGAGGTAGTGGGCCAACTACGAAGGGGGTGAGGTGTGGTTTTGGGTGTCTGTGAATGTCGAAAAAAAAATCTCTAATTTATTGTGCTGGGTTGATAAAATCGATTAATCAATTTGAATCTATTTAAACACAACAGAACAATAATCAATTCATAAAAGATATAAATCTATTTAAAGCTGCAGTCTGCTAGCTTTATGCTAACGCTTAATGGATGGCTAATGCTAACACTCGGTCGACCTAGACATAGATTTGTGACTAAATGAACATCTTTATAATCTCACAAGCATGAATTTTCCAAACTCTTAAAATAAATGTTTTTTAAAGTAACTTTTCGTGGTCTAAAACAGTTTTTTGCTCATAGTTTCTTCTTCTTCTGGAATAAGGTGTAATGCCATAGCGCCATCACCACCTAGTGGCCAAACTGAAACTTAATTTAGGAAAAGCAGAACAATGTTAATGATCTAAACATGTTAGAGCTTCTCCTTTAGAGAAACCATGAAACACTGAATTTGTCAAAATGTGAAAACTTAAAATTGAATTAGGATGAAAAAAAATGGAATTGAATCAATCTTGGCTCTGGTGAATTGGATCATTTCTGGAAATTATTATCGATACCCTGTCCCACTAAATAACCACAGTTGAGCAGAAGTGCCTGTCGACTGTCGCAGAAAATTACATGTCTGATGTGAACTGGCGGTTAAGCGGATTCCGCGCACACTCCGCCCTCACACTACTTCGCGTCCGCTGTGAACCAGTGTGCGAGAAATGATGAACCTTTAACATTGAACCACAGCTGGTTTGATTCAGTATTGCTAGTCGTTATTTTTGCGGCGCTAATGCTAGCTTGAGGCTATAAGGTGTAGATCTGAGCAGACAGTCCCGCCCTCAACCCAGAACTGTATTTCTAATGAGCTGCCGCCGCCGAGCATAAAATATGTCTTAAAAAAATGACAGAGGCTTTTTAATTTTGGGGCTTAAAAATTCACAATCATTATTTTACAGAAGAAGAAAATATGGTTGGAGTGGGACTATAAAGCTTTGGGTCTGGATGTAAAGTTGTCACCCCTTCAAATGAATGGAAACTCCACGGCAAATTTTCTGAGGTAATGGCGGCTCATAAACACGGTTTTCTGGCAGCTTCTCTCACCCGTCTCACTGACTACAGTGTGGACAAGCAATATTTTCACTTGGATGACTTTACCGATATCGTTAATGTGAAAGTGTTTGAGAAAAGGTGAAATTTAATCTATTTCACAATTGGCCTTTCTGTCAACAGCATCTTTTCTACTGATTTACGGGGAGAAAATCATTTCAACTAATAAAAGATTTCTCCGTTGCTGCAGTGGGAGCTGCTTCGAGAAGGGAATCGTCAAAGAATAGTTCATTTAAAAATCCAATTGTGAAAAAAGCTGATAGTGTGAAGCTTTAAATGACTTGGCCACAAAGAGTTGTGGGGATGGAGTAATCTTATCTTTGACAAAAAATGATCTGCAGCATTCTGCGCTAAAGGAGATGGCAAAGGGAGAGTTGAAGCTCCTTTACATAGTAATGAGGTGAATATTGATCACTTCTGCAAAACCGTCTGGAATGTAGAGAGATAACATGTCCATGAATTTAAAAACAGAAATCAGATTGTGATTGGCTGAGAAAAGAACGCCACTGGGTGTCAAACTCAATCGCACAGGAGGCCAAAATCCAAAACATTTTTTAAATATTTAAAAACAAAATTGTTAAAACTTTAGAACATTTTTTAACATAAATATGAATAAAAATAAAATCATTCCAGAATAAATCAACTTTCAATATTTTGCTCTCCATAAAATATATTCTGTCAAAATTCCAAGAAAACATAGGAGCTGTTAATAATAATAATAATAATAATAATACAAAATGATCTGGAGGGCCGGATATAATCACCGGATCCGCCCCCCGGGCCTTGACTTCTACCTCTCATAAACAAAAGGCATTAAGGGAGACGTATGCGAGCTGAGAGCGAGAGAAAATGGCTTGTTGTTGCTGACGGAGTGCCAGCCTCTGAGGAGCTCATCAGGGAGAAAACAACATGCTCTCCAGCACGCTTTGTGAGATAACAGAATTACAATTAAGACAAAAAGGCCAGAAATGTTTTCCTTCATGCATCAAAAACAGCTTAAATTCATCGAGGAAGACTCTGGGGATGAATAATGTGCCTCGTCTTACTTTCTTTAAAGCCCACTTTGTTACCACAGACACGCTCTCACAAGCATATCCGATTCTCCACACATACTTAATGTAATTAGTGATTACTACATCTACACTGCACGCGAAAAGAAAACAAACTACACTTTGCACTGTCAAACACATACTTAGATAACCCTGACTGGAACACAAACATGAAGCTCACTGCACCGGCATTTTAGAGATATTTTCAAGCATGTACACACTCATGTGCAATTACAAAAAAGTTCTACCCAGCAAGTATTTTAGCAACATTTATAGCACGCACTGGTACAGAAACACAACAGTTTGACATTCTAATAAAACAAAAGTCATAGTTGCTCTCATCAAATCCTTTCCTCAATGTTTTAACAGAGTTCTAAGTCTTAAAGATGATGTGGAAATTCGGCAAAATGTCTGTTTTCTTATGAAGTTCAACACAGAGCGTGATGCTGCACAACATTGGTTACTAGCTGAGCTGCACTAAGATTATCCTGTTTACACGTCTTTACTTTTGAAAATTAGATATTTGAGTTCCTGTCGAATGCAAACCAAAAAAAAGAGAGAAAGAAAACAGATAAAGAAACTAAAATATCAAAACCCAGCAGCGTATGACTGCTGAGGACAAAAAAAAGAAAATCACATTTTGAGAGATGCTAGGTTCTTATTATAATTTTGCATTTGTTCATGTTTATTAAGAGAAAAAAAGAAGGTCATGAATGCAGATCCAAATGTCTTAAAGGCTAAACTAAGACTATGCGGCTCCTTCTAGGTTTTGATCAGTAGAAAACAAATCCAAATGGCTCTTTTACTGTTAAAGGTTGCCGACCCCTGGACAAGGGAAAACACGTCTGAGGAAACTGAGTCAATTTGTCTTGAAAAAATCCACTGGTTCAACTTTCTTTTCAGGTTTTATATTATATTTAATGATGTAATGAACTGCCATTTTAAGTCTAACTAACAGGGATGTAAAAAAAAATCTATTTGGCGATATTTATCGTGATACTTCATTTGGCAATACTTGTATCAATGCAAAAGGCCTATTTAAGTATTTTTGGACGTTCTTCAGCATCTTACTTTGTTTTCCACTTAAACCCCCCACTGCTGGTTGCCAGCACAGCCCACTGAGCCTCTTTGATCAACTCTACACCATAACCAAACCTTATTTGCTACGGCAGATTGATTTATTTTTACTAAACTGAAAAAATATTTTGTTGTGGAAATCAGGTGTCGACTGTTCCCTTTAAAAACAAATACCGGTATGTATTAAATTGCCAAAAGGAAAATATCATGAATTTACTTGGGCTAAAGCAGTGAAAAAATACTGAAAAGTAGTACAGTCTTGGATCTTGGTAGTCTTAGTTTGCAGGCTTTGTTTATTTGTTTTCTTTAGGTAGTTTTGGTTAGGGGGAGCTGCTGACTCCGACGGTCGACATGGCTGGGTCAGCAGTCTCCATGACTTATTTTATGTTTGGTCAAGGATTCACTATGGAGAGATAAAAGAGTCACATGTGGATCTGGAGCCACAGGTTATATATTGCTTAACTACTTTCTTATAAAGATCAAAGGGCTTTACAGTCACATTCATACATACATACACTGGTTATGATAAGTCTTCATTTACTATATTCTAGTCATCTATCTACTGGACCTGTAGTCAACTAAACTTTGAGGTAGAATATATATATAAACCATTCAAACATTACATATTAAATAGTAAGAAATGTGGTTTGATCTGTATTCTTGACTTTGAATAACTACAAAGCAAAGTTTCCGTTTGATCAGGTTCATTTGTTGATGTTTCATTGTTGTTTGATGTGCATGTCTCTGCGGGAACCTCATCGCAGATGGTCTCCATAAATCTGGAGAAGTATAAATACCACTTGATTTTGGACCTAGTGGTTTGTGCAGAGCTGCAGTACATGAAGGCTGACCGCAGTGTTGCTGTGATCTACTGAACCCTTTCACTTTGGGGCCAAAGAGCTCAGACTGATCGGACAGCAGTAGCAGACAGGTCTTCAATCTTCTGAGGGGTCATGATTGTCCAACAAACAGTTTCAGCCTTTACAATACTTCTTTCTTTAGTCTGTCTTCCTTTCTTCTGCCTTTTTTCCTTCAAAAGATCTTAGCTCCCTCTCTATTTTTAGTCGCACAGGCCAGCTGCGGCTCTGGAGGGCCCCGAACTGGCTCACAGTTGAATTAACCGAGGCTTAGCTTTCCCACAAAACCCCTCATTTGAGAGGACACACCCCAGAGATGAGCAGGAATACAATACTGGTAAAGGAGGTCTGTTTGTGGAGGAAAGCTGTTAAGTAGATTTGAAAGAACGAGCGTGTAAATGAGCAGAAACGAGCCCATAAAAATGACTAGTTTTTCAAACAAATCTCATTTCTGTCTCTGAGAGGAACAAAAGAAGAGAATAAACAATGAGATGGAACACTCTTTATCTACAAGGCCCTTTGAGGAGTTCATCACCCGTTGACTGAATGTGTAAAACTTTAAAGTCCTGCTCCAGCTTTCTATTGCAAAAAGCTTTCCCAGTGGTCTTTTATGTCGTTTTTAAGACATATTTTCTGCAGAGATATTTTCTGCTGAGCTGGATTGTTAGCGTGAAACTTAGCAATAGCTAATTTCCCAGCATTCTTTTGTTTACACTCTCTTCCACTAGCGACGAGCACCTCACAAGCCCAAGCTAGCGTTAGCGTTGCAAAGAAAAAAAGGGCGAGCAACATCAGAGCTATCCAGCTGCAGTTTGGTCAGATGGCAGCTCAAAGGAGGAAAATGAAGATCTATTTGTCTGCACGTGGAAGATTTAAAATTTTAGGGGAGAACGTGAGAATTTGCCCCGCCCATGGCAATAGCTACATCATAAGTCTGAGCCTTTTCAAACATCAGGTTTTCATCTGGCCCAACGGAATTTGAATAAAGAAAAACTCAGAAACACTATTTTATTCATTAATTCTTTTATACATGTTTTCAATTATGAGAAAAAGCTACAAGAACTTGTTAAAAACAGTCCAAACACAACAAGACATGAACATGTGGCTGTCGAGACAGATGTGCAGAGATGTAAAAGCAGGATAGTGCAATCACAGTGAAATAAAAAAATAATCATGGTATGTGTAAATTAGCTGTCTCCTAGTGAATTAAATTCTACATATTATTTTATAACATCTTTCCAAAAATCAGATCTTTGCTTCCAGCAAAAACTACACATATTTAAAAAACTGTGGTCTTGTATCGGAGGCCTGGAAGCTTGAAGGTTTTGCACAATACTTCTGCTCTGCTGCAGAATTGTTAGATCCACAGCTCGTCTGTAAAACCATCAACCATGATTTCCTCTTCATCTGTAGCCACTCTCAGATAGCCTGTCACTCCATGTCCTGAATAAGACGCCGACGTCTCCTTTGATAGATGATGTTGAGCACTAGTTCCGTGGCAGAAATTTGAAAGCTGTGAGTCAAAAAATTGTTCACATCCGTCGTTTTTAAATGACTTTGTGATAATAATGATAATAATTGTGGAAATGTGTTATTTGGCATTTCAATAAAGTTTGTGCATCAGGTTTATTAGTTCAGACAGGAACTGAGCACAGCTAAAAGTCCACAAAGTTAAATCAGGGTCAAACAGGCATGGGTCAATCACGAGCATGGGGTCAACCAAGAAGAGACTAGAGATGTCAGAGTCCAAGCGAGGGTCAGGGCAGGCAGCAAGCAATCAGAGAATAATCAGGGACAGAAACAGAAGATCAGGTCCAGGCAGAAACGCTTAGTAATGCACAAACAATACCTCGCACTGAGTGAGGATCTGTGTGCTGCTTAAGAAACAGGTGGCTGATTGTCCTATGGAGTCAGGTGAGTGACATTCCAGGGACTGTGCGCTTGGGTTGCTGGGAGATGTAGTGTGTTTAGTACTCTGGAGATGGCTTCCACTGGTTACTAGAGGAGGATACAGATCTCTGACTCCTGATAGAAATAATCAGGTCACTAAACCTCTAAGAATAAACAAGCTCCAGCGTGTCCAGGTTGTACAAGATGACAAAGACTTATGAGTTTACAAATGTCTCAATTATCTTCAAGAGTAAAGTTTCTATTCCGAAAGGAGTTAAAATGAAGTTGTTGAACCTGGTGAAGGTTCCCTAACTTGCAGTTGAGGCAGGGGAGACTTTTAAAGTCAAACACTGAATATCAATGACTTTATGATTTGTAATGGATACGATCTCATGAAGAAGGAAGTTAAAACATTTCAGGTTTCTATGATTTGTGTCAGACTAGTCTCCCTCTGTTTTCCCTCCGCTCACAATGAAAGAGTGGCTTATGGTCATTATAGTAACCTAAATCTGAACTTGAGGAATTTGTCTGAGTTTTATTCAGAGAACAAGGGCTTGGGTTATTTCCACCAGAGAACAACAGGCCTTCAGTTAGAAATGTTATTTTAAAGTATATGATAACATGTAGACAGATGTAGACAGTTTTGGAAAACCTGTTTTTCTCCAAAGCTGAAGCCATTCTCTTATATTTATTTATTTTCATTTCTGTCATCGCCTCCCTTCACTCCACCTACACATTTTCCTCGCCGCTGAACGGATCCCGTTTCAGCGGTCCAGTCCGAGACTCTCTGCTCTCCAGAAATAGTTGCTGACACACCCAGTTTCAAACTTGTAAACTGCTGGTCTGAAAATGTCACTTCATAAACCTCGAGGTACAGACCCCAAAATATTCGTCCGTGTTGATGAAAAGTTGAGTGTTTGACGGGCGATGGTGTCACTCGGTTTTTGTTTCCGTGTTGCGACTTGTGGTCTCACGCCAACAGAGAGGGGGGTTTATGAGAAGTGTAAGAAGATCTTAAAAGGGAAACAGATGGAAAAGTGGCTTTATTTAAATAAAGTGAGGCAAGATTTAAAACAAAAAACAAAATGAAAGCTAAAACAAACCGCTCAGTGTAAGCAAGGCTTAACTGAGTGGAAGCGCTCTCCAGAATAACTGGACTGTACCACTCCTTACTCGTACAATACCGGACTGCTCAATGGAATTGAGGCTTTACTTGGAAGAAATGGGAATAGGATTAAAATTACTCTAAAGTTATATCAAGTAAGGTACTTTTAGGCAGCCTTTGAGAAGAGTTTGTGTTTATCAGAAAGCAGCAAGACCACAATGAGCTTTACAAACCAATTCTAAAACCAGGTGACTACAGATGAAATTTTTTTTATTTATTCCATTTGCTACCCTTTGAGGCAACATGTCTGGTCATGAATTGTAACAAAAACATTTTACATGACAGTATTACTTTATCTTAAATATTTGGTGATCCTGAATGTGTAAGAGGTAATGATGATACACATGAGCTTCTGGAAGACAGTGTGGGGAGTTCAGCACAGCAGTGGGAGATCGGCCTTCCCTTTCAACTCAGCACATGGTGGCAGATGGCTGCTCAACCTGTCTGTCTGCTTCAGTCAACACTTTTATCCACTTTTTGTTGGCAAAAGAAAACATCATTACGTCTCAAACGTAGGAAATAGACCTGTACACTAGTGTAGTGCTTAGCACTCTCAATAAAAAGTAAGAAGGTCCTGGTTTAACGTGGATGCTTTCCTCTTGCATGGAAAGTCAGAAAGATGCTAAATAGGTTAATTGTCTAGGTCACATGTGCCAAAGTCAAGGCCCAGGGGCCGGATCCGGCCCTCCATTTTATTTTTTGTTATTAACGGGCTAATGTTATCTTGTGCTTTTTTCTAACTCATATAATTTTGACAAAATACATTTTTATGGAGAGTATAATATTGAAAATTATTTAGGGATTGAGTTGATTTATTCTGGAAAAATATTCCCTGTTATGTTTAGTTACATTTTTAAAGTTTAAAACATTAATTTTTTTATTTATTGAACACTATAAATGTTTACCCTGTTCGGTCCGTGACCTAAGGTGTGTTTTGGATTGTGTGATTAGGTTTGACACCCCTGGTCTTGGGTTTACCCTACCTTTGCCCCACAAGAGCTGAGACCATCACATTCTTATCCCTAACTCGTCAAATATTGATGTTTGGTTAAAGACCCCCGTGCGTCACTTTTTGACAGACTAGCTGTTTGTAAAATCAAGTGTCCGCAACCCTCAGGATGCGGTACTGGACCCAGACTTGCCTACGAGACGCGTCCGGTACTCGAACCTGGTACTGGTACCCTAACCTAGCACAGACGCAGAATCGGGCGTGATACTGGACTCAAACCCAAACCGGTACCAGACACGAACTGGTACCGGGTTAGAGTTAGGGTAACGGCACTTTGAAAGGGTACTGGTGCACTCCACGTCCTGGAACTGGACCGGTTCTCGTTCGCAGCCCGGAGGTTTAACAACACATACTCAATCCCAACTCGAAGTTTGGTTAAGAACCCCTCTGCATCACTTTTTGATGTTTTGATGCACCCAAATCTTGGTACCGGTACCCTAACCCCGCATTGGACAAGGTTCAGGACCCAGATCCAAACCAGACACAGTACTGGACTCAAAATAGTATCAGGCTAGGGTTAGGGTACAGGCACTCGGTCAGGGTAGGTTTGGGCACTGGTACCCTAACCTGGCACCGGAAGTGATACTAGACCCGGAACCAGACGTGGTACCACACCTGAACCCAAATCGGTACCAGACGCGGTACTGGATGCGAACTGGTTCCGGGTTAGGGTACCAGCACTTGGTTACAGTACTGGTGTGCTACCGGAACTGGATTGGGTACCGTTTGTGGTCAGGAGGTTGGGGACCAGTGATTTAAAAACACATTCTCATTACTCGTCATATATTAAAGTTGGTTTAAGGACCCCTACCCGTCACTTTTTAATGTTTTAGGTTTCCCCCACTAGTTGTTTTTTGACGTGCTGGCTGTTCGTAAAATCAAGGGTCCACAACCCCCAAGGGTTACCTGGTCCTGGTATCTTAACCTGACACCGTATACGGTATTGAACACAGTATCTGACGCAGTACAGAACCAGTACCAGATGCTGTACCGGACGCAAACTGGAACCGGGTTAGGGTTCCTGTGTGCTCGAACTGGACCGGTTCCGGTTCGTGGCCCGGAGCTTTAGGTACCCGTGATTTAATGGGATCAGCCAACACATCAAAAAACGACGAGTCAGGGACTCCCAAAACGTCAAAAAATGACACGGAGAGGTCCTTAACCAAACTTCAATATATGACGAGTTGGGAGTGAGAATGCGCTGCTGGGACGGGTTGCTATGACCCCAAAAAGGATTAAGCAGGTTGAAAAATGTATGAATCGATTTTTTTTCTGTCAACCTCTTGAGTGTTACAGGTGTCCGAAAAGTCTTGTAGTGTCTGATGAGGATGAATTCCTTTATGAACCTTTAGCTTTTACATACTGGTACATAACTATGAATCACTGTAAAAAGAAACATTGGATCAATTAGCAAAAGCTCTTATTTGTCTATCAAGTTTTGAGTTGAATAAACCATCAACCCAAAATTTTAATTTCACGAAAACTAAAGATTTTAAGTGTAACAGAATTTTTGTTAATTGATCCAATGTTTCATTTTTTACAGTGTAGACTTGGGTGTGATGCCCAGTACCAATCTTCCACTCCAGACAGGGTCTTCACAAAACAGTACAGTGTAAAATGCTGTAGCCATGACAGTCTCATTAGCTTCCTGTGTGGCACATGGCTTTAAGTTGTGCGGTGCGAGACGATTTATGAGCAGCAGCCCGTGGTGAAAGCTGGTGCTCATAAATACAGCAGCACCATTCTTTAATGCAAAAAGTCTGTCAGTGTTTGCCGAGCTTGGAATGAGGAGAACTAAGCACAGACTCGTTCAATCTAAACTAGTGTGTTTTTGCACTTATAGGGCAATTGATGAAGATGATGCTGAAATCTTGTATTGAGAAACACTCCAGGCCGTCTTAACACCTTATCTGGGCATTTTGATGAATTATTACACACCATGAAGCAAAATCTTCACCATGCAGCTGCGGCTGTGGAATATCGTTTGCAGCTGCAAATGGACTTGGTCAGCGCAAATCAGAACATTAGTGAGGAAAGCAGAACTTATTAATAAATAAAAAAACTAGGTATACTTTCTGTGTTCAGCTGGCTGATGTAAATACATTTATTATTTAGGGTCTCAGTGAACCATCTCTCCTTTAGAAAGGGGTTCGATTTGTTCTGGTTCTTTATTTCAGTCATTTTAAAATACAAAGATGTGATATTCCTGTGTCGCAGGTGTGTGGCAAAAAACAGCCTTAATCAGGGTGGGCAATAAATCACGCAAAGCCGCAATGGAAAGTCAGAGGTCACTGATCTGCTTCCCTGAAATACAAAGTTGGGAACGGAGAATGGTCATGCAGCTAGGTTTGTCTGACAGCAGTTATTCAAAGGGGTCGTGTGCTCTCTTTAACCCTTTAACACATTAAACACATAATCTGCTGGAATTATGTTGATTATGTTGACGGTTCAAAGGCCACAGTTGATCAAAGAACATAAACACCGGAGCTCCGTTGTTAAAGGGTTAAGTATTATTGTGGTTCTATTTAGAATACGAACTAATTCTTCTTCAAGATGTGCTCCAAACATGTTCAGTTTGAAGAAAAGTCCCGGTGAGCAAATTAATCTGACAGAACCCAACCAGCACGGCCAAAAGGGCTCCATATGGTTCATAAGAGGGCAGGAAATGTGGGCGCCAATTGGGTTTGTCCACAGTTTCCGTTGTGGCCCCACTTGTGTTTGCCCACATTTGCTTAAGTGGGCACTCAGTGGGTTGGCTCACTACGCTAGCCAGCCACCCACTGTAGTGAGCCCTGTTGTATTGAGCGACGCTGTATAAAGCTAGCGAGCCCCACTGTAGCGAGCTCCGCTGTATTGAGCTAGTTAGCTCCACTGTATCAAGCTAGTTAGCTCCGCTGTATTGAGCTAGCTGGCTTTGCTGTAACAAGATAGCGAGCTCTGCTGTATTGAGCTAGCGTGGTTCGCTGTAACGAGCTACCAAGCTCCGATGTATCAAGCGAGCAAGCTACGGTGTAGTGAGCTAGCAAGCTCTGCTATTGCAAGGTCCACTGTACTGAGCTTCAGTGTAGCGAGTTCCATTGTATCGAGCTAACGCACTCTGCTGTAGCACGCTAACGGGCTCTGCTGTAGCTTCGGCTGTAGTTCTTATTTTGGAGCTAACCAGTACCAGAACCTACACAGTTGCACTTAAAACTGTTGCACAAGCAGCTTCATCTTCTACCGCTCATCCCGGACCAGGTCCTGTGGGCAGCAGTCTAAGCAAAGATGCCCAGACTTTCCTTTACCGGCCACTCTCCAGCTCCTTTGGGGGGACCCTGAAACGTTCCTAGACCAGCCAAGACATGTAGTCTCTCCAGCATATCCGTAACACCTCAAGGAACATATTTTATTTTTTCAAAAAAGACTTTTTAGCTTTGCAGTAGTTCTTCATCATGCTCCACTGCTGCTGGTTGTTCTGGTGCTTGCATAGTTCTGTAAAAGCATTTTAAACTCCAGATGACAGAGTGGGTCATTTATTCATAAGAGTTGATGAGTGACACATGGCACGTTCCTCTAACTGGTTGACAGAAGAAAGCCAAGGCTAATTTTGTCATTGGTTAAAAATAAAATGAAGGAAGCCGAGACCAGTTTCATTTATCTCACTAGAGTTCGTGGCTGCAATTCTCAGGCATTATCCATCATTGTCATCTATTGGGCAGCAGGATTCTGGACAAGATTTACAGAGGTCTGCTACTAGTTTCTTTTTTTTCCCCTAAGGTTCCAGTATGAAAATGTCTGGTAACTTGATGAAATGTTGAACAGTCTATGAAGAGACACAAAATACACTGAACAGTTTTGAACTTACCAGACCTTCATGTAGATTGTGCTGTTAGTCATTTGCATGTGGTCTTGTATGGATCCATAGAAGATTCACTGTGTTGTTTGAGAGACTTTGTGCCAGCTCTATTGCGTATAGAAGGTGGTCCACCTGATTTTGTCTCTTGAGAAAATGCTTTGTATATTCCGCATTTTTTCGATTCACGTGTTCATTTGAAAAGTTCTCTGTTCTTCTAGCCTGTGTCAGCAACTCAATTTATTGTGTTTTGTTTTGTAATGGGACAATTGCAGAAGGTTTAGCTGTCACACCTTCCATAGAATTGGCTTCAATGCTCGTTAACTTATTTCAAAGAAGTATACAGCCTGCTCTTCTCATTCCCAAGTCGTCAAATATTGGCGCATGGTTAATGACCCCTCCGCGGCACTTTCTGATGTTTTGGACATCCACAACTCATTTTTTTTTTTTTACGTGCTGGCTGTTCCAATTAACTCAGTGGTCCAGTCACCAAACCTCAGGACCTTGACTCAGTTGCCTAAACCTTGCCTGGTCCGCGTCTGGTACTGCGTCCAGAACTGGTAATGGATCCATAGGCACTACCGATCAGCATCTGGTACCAATACCAACCCATGTCCAGTACCGATCCACACCCAGTACCGATCCACATTCTGTGTCGGGTAAAGGTTAGAGTCAGGATACCGTTGCGGTCCATGTCCCGGTACCGGTTTGCGCCTCGGAGGTAAGGGAGACTTGATTTAATTGCAACAGCCAGAATGTCAAAACGATGAGTTGGGTATACCCAAAACAACTATTTTTGACACTTTACCATGAGTCAAAATGTGATGACTTGGGAATGAGAACGTGTTGCTTCTAGAGTTTTAATTCTTCAGCAGGTGCATCCTCTCCATCCATGTCAGCATCTACAGGTCTGTCTGATGTTTTGTTTTGGTCCTTGAATGACCAGGAGGATCAGTTTAGAACAAATACTCATTTACAATGACGACTTGGCACAAAAGTCCAGCAAAAGTAAAATCAGGAAAAACTGAAACTCCAGTTCTGAGTCGTCAGGGCTCAGAACTTTTGTCGAGAAAGACTTCTCGACAAAAGTGAGGTTGAGTTGGAGGTGGATTTAGCAGAGTGAAGTAAAGAACCAGGTGAGTAAATGATGGATAGAGATGTATCCAAGAAGCCCTGACAGCCTTGGATACATCATTTGTTTATATGAAGAACAAGGGTGGGCCTAAGATAGAACCTTGAGGCACACCCTGTGAGATGATGAGAGGGTCTAACATTTTTGACTCCACTGGTTGTGCACAGTCATTGAGGTAGCTGGCAGACCAAATGATCCAACTTCTAAACCGGTCAATGCTGGAGAGTCTTTGCAAGAGAACTGAGCTGTGACCAGATCTATGAATGGAGCTATGCAGACCTGTTTATTGTCCATGGAGGTAATGAAGTCATGACGGACTTTCAGGGTTGGTATGATGTAATCATACCCAGTTCTGAACCCTGACTGCAGATCTGATAGGACGTTGCTGGAGTCAGTGAAGTTGTTTAAGAATCAACCTCTCTAAAACTATAGCCAGGCATGGCAGGATAGATATAGGCCTGTAACAGCTGGGGTCAGAACTCCAACCTCCTTAGAAAAATTGATTTTTCTTCTGATACCTTTTCATTTCCTCTACTTTCATTAGCAGACATTGTTTTACTACATTTATGAGCTCACTAGATATAAATTTAAAGATTTCTTGCGTTTTTTTGGTTTTGTTAGTCTCTTTCTTCGTAACATGTAGCAGATCAGACAGAGTAGCAGTGGCTCGGTGTTGCAGCCTTGTCGCTGTTGTTGCTATCAAACAGTCATAAATCATTCATAAGATGTTCCCCTTTATTTAGGAAGACTTTGATCTTTTTCATCCTTCAGTCTATCAGGGATATACCCTCCAGAGTCGGGTAATGGCTGTCTGAGCACGATAGGGAAAAACGTCTTTGGTTTGAGCCGTGGAGCAGTGCAGTTAATGAAGCAGTGAATTCATTTTCTAAAACCTTCTCTTAAGCAGACAAGTGAAGGCCTGGTACTGTATTGGAGGAGTTTCAGGTTATTTTCATGTAATACTTCTTATTAGGAGCCATGACATTTTATTAAGACAGCTGTAGAAAGCATACAATGCTTTCATTCATGTGTCTGCATGTATGAGTCCAAAACTTCAATACTGATGAGTTCATTCAAGTTTTTTTAAGTATTCAGTCATACGGCCTCAATCCAATGCCTAAAATAGTCCGATGCACAAATAACAGGTACTGTAGGTCGTCCGCTGCAACACGTGGTAACAGTTCTTCCAACACTTTCCACTTCTAAAATCTTTATTTTCTGGGTTTCTTTACTTTCTGGAAGCTCTAGAAACTTTAACTGTAACATTATGTGTCAAAGACAACATTAACCGTTTAACTGCCTGCTCAACACTTTTAGAAAACTTGCTTTTAAAAACATTGATTGTGATTAGGGCTGCCGAAAATGATGATTTTCTAGTCGACTAATTGGCAATTGATCACTACTGACATTGCACTACCTACCACTAACATTTGCTGCACTGAGACGATTTTATTTATGTGTCTTTTATTTTGAAAGGACGTCATATTGTGTTGTACTGTGGGCACCATTTACAGTTTTTAGGGCACAAATTATTATTTTGTGGGGACAAATGAAATGTTTTGTATGAATACATTTTTATTTTGTGGTACAAATGACACAAATTAGTATTTTCTAGCCATAAATAAGTGTTTTGCTGGCATAAATTAGTGTTATGTGGAGACAAAATGGCATTTTTTATGCACAAAGTTGTACTTTTTTAATTCAAAAATTAATTATGGGCAAGAAAGCTATTTTATCTTTGTGTTCATGTTTCATTTCTGCCAAAAAAAAAAAAAAAGAAAAAACTGTTTAATTCTATTTATCATTGTTGTAAAAGTTGACGTAAGATTTTGTGGCTCCTACCTGATAATGGTCTGCAATAATTGACCTCTTAAAGTTTTGAAGGTTGTCGATCTATGCAATAAACAGCAGGAAAAACAGAATAAGTGATTTTTTTTTCTTGACTTGTAGTTAAAGGGTTAAAGAAAACAAGGATCTGGTTGTTCGTTTTATTTGCTCATTAATCAGTGGAATTGTCATGACCCTAAATAGCCAATAAAACGTTTTATGGTCACTTTTTATTACACTGTTCAGTTGAAGACCAGAACAGGGTGAAGAGTTCTTCTTGATCAGGATGGTGTTATTGCGTTAACCCACGTCGTGTGGGTAAATGGCTAGAAGGAGGTTATTTTTGGCTCCTGACCTGAAAGCAGAGTTCTGTTGTCCTTGCATGCAGACTCCTCTATTGTAGAAGAGAAATCTTTGTACCTCTTGTCCATCACTCGACAGTTTCTGTATATCTGCAGCTCAACTTAATGCTAACTCTCCAAACTGATCTGGATATGAATAATGCAGTAAATCGTGAGATGTATAAGACCAACGCTGAACCGGTGGAGGAGCTGGAGATGGAAATCTGCTGATCATCAGATTGTATATGAAGATGTTTGACCTTTTCTCTGAGGCTTCCCTCCATTCTGAAATGAAGCAGTACCAGAGAGAGAGATGACGTGACTTTGACTAAAAGACTAGAGTTCACCGTCCAATCACAAGGGTTTTTTTTTCTTTCAGTCCACTGGGACAAACGCAGTCTCTCCTTAGAGCTCATATAGCTGCTCTCGTACTACTGTATTTCAAAATTGAGAAAGCCTCTGGGAGAAGAGAAAAAACTCCTTCAAAAATGAACCAAGCAAGGAGCCTCAGAGGTTCAGACGCATCATTATTTTCAGGTTGTATTGGTTCATTTTTATATAACTGTGGTAAAAGGAAGATCTGTGTTGAACAACAACCAAATGTCATTTAAAGAAAATGATTCATTTGAATGAAAGCAACAAATATAATCTTTGGATTCTGTTGGGCGAGCTGTCTTTGTACGTCTTCAGTCAGACTGATGCTTCCACCTCCCTGTGCACGATCAGACGAGAAGATCTTCAGAGGTTTTTTTCATCAGCACCAGTTTTTTTTTTTTTTCTGCCAAATGTTTCTATTCTAGGAATTTTCCTCATTTTGCTTCTCCGCTCTCTTTGTTTTTTCTTTTGCGGTTCTTCTCACGCTGCTGTACAGAACTGCTTGTAGTGAGTGAAGCGGTCCCGTCTGCAATGAGGTCAGATGTTTGACAGGTTTATAATGCAAATATCCGCCTCTCAATTTTAATTCCCTGATGACAGAAATATACTTTTATAAGTAATTGTTACTTTCCCTTTCCATAAGCGAACAAAAGTCACAATGTGAGTATTAAAGAACGTGGGAAAGGAATTTATAAATAAGGATTGACTGGGTGTGTCGGGACAGCAGGGCGTGCTAATCACATGAATTTAAGACAGACTGTTTGTTCAGTTTGTGTTCTGGTTTGTTTGGACATGAAGCCAAAAGTGAAAGACTTCAAGAGCAGTCTGCTGTTTCCTGTTTGAAATCCATGATCGCAACCATTGACTGTCAATGAAAACTGGACTCAGTGACCACTCCCCCTGGCGTTCCAAATTGGAAGAACCTGCTGGTACCTAGAAGCAAAGATCCTATAGACCTCTATTTAGAAATAAACAGCTATTACTCAGTCAGAATAACCATTATTGCTATGTTCTTGATAATCCTATATTTTTGATTTGAAAGGGTTGTGGCCTTCTAACATCCTCACTACCACATTTCTATTGCAACCACTCTCTCCAATCAGTAGTGAGGATGTTTGAAGGCCACACCCCTTCTAGCATCCTTATTACATTTCTACGGCAACCACTCTCTCCAAGCAGTAGTGAAGATGTTAGAAGGGGTGTGGCCTTCTAACATCCTCACTACTGACGGGAGAGAGGAGTCACCATAGAAAACATTAAAGGAGCCACCTGATTGGTCAAATGCGTGACAGGAACTATTTGATTGGCTGAATGCTTCAAGCTGCCATAAGATTGTTTTAGGATGAGTGTTAACATTTAAGGTCATCATTTATTGCAGTTTACACCATATGTGTATTGTATAGGCCACGTGTCAAATTCAAGGCCCAGGGGCCGGATCCGGCCCACGGGGTAATTCTATCAGACCCTCTAGATTATTTAATTTTATTGTTATTGATGGCCCAATGTTATCTCGTATTTATTTCTGACTTGTATAATTTTGACAAAATGTATTTAAAGTTATTTAGGGTTTAAGTTGATTTGTTGGGGGCTTTTTATTATCGGTAATCATGTTAAAAGATACAGTTTTAAAGTTTTTTAATTTTCGTTCTGCGAACTTATTGAGCTATTTTGGTATTTACTAATTTTTTTTAGACTGTTTTTGGAGTTTAGCTAATATTTCCACTCTAGATGTTTTGGCTAATTTATGCTTTTTTTTGTTTGTTTGTTTGTTTTAGTCCATTTTGAAGTTTACCTAAATATTTGCGCTACATGCTAGCAGTTTTGTCTAATTTAGACTTTTTCTTTTGTTTGTTTTTAAGGCTATTCTGAAGTTCAGCTATTTTTTCAGGTATATGGTAGCAGTTTAAGCCAACCTAAGTTTTTTTGTGTTTAGTTTTTTAGGCTAATTTGTTATTTAGCTAATCTTTTAGCTGGCTATTAGCTTCAGCGTTTTTAGCAATTAGCTTGAGCGTTTTTAGCTATCAGTTTCAGCATCTTCAGCTATCAGCATTAATATCTTCAGTGGCCATATTCAGCTAACAGCATTCACACTAGCATTATCGCAGGTCATGCTATATTTTCAGTTCATAATTATGTTAAAAAGTTTTAAAGTTTTAAAAATTTATCTTTAGTGTGTTCAATAAATGTTTATCCTGTTCGGCCCGCGACCGAAGGTTTGTTTTGGATTTTGGCGATTGAGTTTCTCACTCTATATATAGGCTGATATCACATTATCATTTAAGTTGCGATTATTAAGCCTACGTTTCTTTTTTATATATTTCTTACCCAATCGAAGGATGAGAGAGCTTTTGTCCCTAAGTTGAAGTTAGGAGCCTCACTAAATGCAGCTGGCTCTCGTTGGTGGAGGACTTACCTGGCAGATGCTGCCCGTTACGGCACAGAGTTGTCTTCCTGGCCTCCAGCACCACTTTCCTGTTCCTCTTCATCTCCTGAGCTCACAGCCACAGGCGGAGCTGAAGCTGCTCCTTCTGTTCATGTGGAAATGAGAAGTCTTCTTAAAAGCTGCTTCACGTTACCTTCTTTTCTTCTTATTTCTGGTCTAAAAAAGACAAAAAGATTAATCTTTTTATAGGGCCGGGTATGGATAGTATCCAGAATTCACCAGAGCCTGGATCGATTCAATTCAGATTTTTTTCAATTCAATTCAATTCAATTTTAAGCTTACATATTTAGACACATTTGTTTAAAAATACATTCATAATCTATATTCACTGTATTGTCTTTGAGTGTGTGATTGTTTTCTGTCTGTCTTGCTGTGTATTATGTTCAGAGTTTATGTTCTGCAGAGCAGGAACCTGCTGAAAACCAGTTTAAACTGAGTCAGACCCGATTGTTTTAATCCTTTTCTGTCTAATAAATAAAAAGAAAGAAAGATATTTGTTTTGAATATATTTCTATTAATCTGAGACAGCTCACATACAGTAAAATGTATTGTTAATAGCATACAGTTTTATGTGGTTTCTCAAACGGAGAACAATTGTTCTGCTTCTTCTGGAGGGTGTTTCAGTCACTAGGTGGAGCTAGCGCTGTAGCAGTACACTTTTTCAAAAAAGAATAAGTAGAGAAAGAGCAAAAAACTTCGCTTTAGACCACAAATAGTTACTGAATTGACTTCATTTAGTTGAAACTGGAAGTTTTTGGGGTTTTTTTTTATAGGTGATGTCACGCTCACTAGGTCCAGTTCTCGGATACAGTCACTGCATAAAACACACCTTTGTTCATTCACTACCTTCAGTGTCAATATGTGGTTAACAGACAGAAAAAGAAATCAATCAATCCCTCAATTTGTCAAACGACTAATCAATCAAATGATGTGCATTAACAGCTTGGCCTCCTAAAACTGTTCATAAAAAGGGAGTCAAACAGAATGTTAACTTAAAGGTAGCAAACATTGAATCATCTTATTGAAAGTTTAAAAACTGTATTGATTTTGTTATAAATATTTCATAGCAAATCAATATTTGGAAAGTTGTCAGGGAAGCATCAAAGACTCTTTGAAGCAGGTCTTTACATCCTCTGGAGATTCCCTCATAGTTTTTGAATCTACAGAAGGTGTAAATTGTGGTTTTTTTGTTTTTGTTCTTTTGAACCTGACATCTTTTTGTTTTGTTATTACAGTTTAATATCCTTTTTTTCCCCTCAAAATCTCATGAATTACTTACACTGGTGTCTGCTGAGACTACCTCTGTAATGTTTTATGCATCACACCCTGGAGTCCAAACAGAGATCACCGGGGAGGACGGCATCATTTCACGCCTGAGAGTGGTCTGTCTATTCAGTCTCCCAGCATCCTCTTTGATTATGACAGCTATAGCTTTTCGTCCGCCTGATCTCGGCTCGTTTTTCTTCTCCGCTCAGTTTGCTTCCATTTAAACTTTTAACGGGGGTGTGGTGTGTGGTGTTCAAGGCCTGGAGAGTGCCACAGGGCATGTGTGAGGAGGTTCAGTGAGTTCGTGTCCTCTGCATCCTGTCAAGAATTTGTTTGTCTAGACGTTGACTGGATGGTTTTAGCAGCTTTTCTTCTTGTTCAGACAGTCTGATGCAAGTCTGCTGCTTCAGATCCTTTTCCTGTTGCACGAGCCAGGACAGAAGCCTTCAGTTTTGGACTTTAAAATCTTGAGTGTGTCCCAAACATCCGTGACCTACTTGCTGCTAAGGGTGTAGCAATAAATCGTTTTGGTGAATTATTGCGATATTTTGTTTGCGATACTTGTATCGATTCAAAAAGTTGACCCAAAAACATTTAATTAATTAGATATGAGCATCGTTCAGCGTCTTACGTTTGTTTTCCACTTAAACCCCCGACCACTAGTTGGCAGCAGACCACACTTAGTCTCTTTGGACAGCTCTACAGCCCAACCAAAACAACAAGATCTGTTAAATGTTCAGTCAGCCTCACAATTTTGGTTGTTATGACTTAGTTTTTGACTTGGGATGGGTATCAAACCAAAACTGTGCCACGTTGCTGCCAGTATCATTTATAGACGTGGATTTTGGTGCTTTTTAGCGACTCAGTAAAGAATGAGTGGAGCAGTAGCAGGTCAAGCACGGAGCCTCAGTCAAAAAGTCGGCAAATCAGGCCAAAGTTCTGCCAAACTTCACAGCAACAGTTCAACAACCTGATGAATCAGAGTGATTTGTAAAAAAAAAAAAAAAACTCTGAAAAAGGTCAGTGTCGTAGCAACGAGCAGTGAAATATGTGTTTACTTCACTGTGAATTTGTGGGTAGAAGCAAGTTGTATATAAGGTGCAAAAATTCAGATAGATTTTTTTTTCTAAGTCATAATCTTATAAAAAGGGAACAATTGTTCTGGTAAAGTCTTGGGATATATCGGGATACGTATCGTATTGGGAGAAACATATCGGGATACGTATCATGTCATGAGAAACATATCAGGACACATATCATGAGACACATCGGGATAAGTATCATATCGTGAGAAACATATCGGGATACGTATCGTATCGCTAAACTCCTGTCAATACACACCCTTACTTGCTGCTAATTACCTGTCTCAGGTGTTTTCAGTCAATTAAAAGATCTTGAATCTTATGGTTCAGCTAATCCGCAGAAACACCTCACAGAAGCAGGATGTACAGGGTCAGGGTTAAAGTGTTACCAAACAGGAAATTGGGAGCTGACTCCACCCACACCCAAAATTTTAAAATCAAATCAGAGGGGCGGGGCTGGAGAACAGGACTGCTATCATCACTGGAGCTGCAGATCATGATGTGGGGCTTCTGAAACAACGTGGGACTTAGACGATTTGACCAATCACAAAATTGAAACTGAATCCCTCTTATCAACCGGTAGGGGGCAGCGCAGAGACGTTTTTTTGACTAGATTTTCAAGAATTAAACAAGTTTATGTTAATTGTCCGGGGGCCGGAACCTCCAGGTAATTATATTAGGTCCTCCAGATCATTTCATTTTATTTGTTATAAATGGACTGATGTTAACTTGCGCTTATTTCTAACTTGTATAATTTTGACAAAATATATTTTTATGGAGATTAAAATATTGAAAGTTATTTGAGGTTAAAGTGGATTTATTCTGGAATAATATTCCTGCCGTTTAATTATTTTTAATTATGTTAAAAAGTTACAAGTTAAAAAGTCTTCAAGTTTTAAAATTTGTCTTTCTGCTAACTTTTTGGAGTATTTTGGCATTTATTAAGGCAATTTCTTAAGGCTATTTTGGAGTTCAGCTAATATTTGAGCTATATTTTAACTGTTTAGGCTAATTTAAACTTTTAAAAAAGTTTTTAGGCTACTTTGAAGTTAAGCTATTTTTTCAGCTACATGCTAGCTGTTTTGGCCAATCTAGTTTTTTTGTTTGTTTGTTTGTTTTTTAGGCTAATTTGGATTTCAGCTAATATTTTAGGTGGCTAATTTCAGCATCTTCTGCTATCAGCACTTGCATTTTCAGTGGTCAAATTTTGCTTACAGCATTTACACTAGCATTATCACAGGTAATGCTATACATCTAGTTCATACTTATGTTAAAAAGTTCTGGTTTTAAAAATTTAGTTTTAGAGTGTTCAATAAATGTTTATCCTGCTCGGCCCGCGACCTAAGAATTGTTTTGGGTTTTGGCCCCTTGTCCGGTTGAGTTTGAACACCCCTGCTCTATAGCTTGAAACTCACGTGATTGCTAGCACCGTCATAATCGGTTAGCTAGCAGTTTTTGGATAGGACTTCCTTCCAATTTCACTAAAGCTTTTGAGGATGTACTTTGATATGAGCACACTGAGCTTATTTACTGTGTTGTTGATCATTTGAGTTCACAATTAAGTGCTTATAAATATATTTTTATGTTTTTTTATGCATGCGTAACATTGAGGGTAAGTCATAAGCTGCGCCCTAATTACACATATGCGCAAAAAACTTTATTCAAATTTTACAAATGTTAAAAAAAACAAGCAATTACAAAATTTCCATTAAATCATAATTATGCAAATAAAAACAAACCAACTGACACGATGAGTGATTCAAAACATGTGATACGCTAGCTGTTTCCAGTAAATCAGGGGCCCCTAACCCCCAGGATGTGGACCTGTACCGATATGAGAGTCACAGATAGGAAAAAAATATTCATTTGACTCTCAGTGTTGTGCTGTTAAACTGAGAACTCAGTGAAGAGTTTGTTCCTGAGCGAAACTTTTAAATGTTGCAGACGTTGTCTTAGTGTCTGGGATGGAAGCCGCGTTCGTTATTTTCCCACACAAAGTTTCCGTGCTGACGCGCACTTTGTGGCGCGTGCTGCTGTCATAGAGGAGCCGCAGAAATTTAAGTGAGCATCTGAGCCGCTGACTGCACTGCCTGTGAATTCTTTCCCTTTTCAGATGATGGAAGCGTGATTTAGTCAGTGAATGAGCAGCTGTGAGTCAGCCTGAAGCAGCTTTGTGGAGACGGATTCAGTCATGAGAAGAAGTCACAGTCAGAGTTTAAACTTCACAATCATTTAAAACAGCTTTCAGAAACTCTTGTAGAGAATATCAAACTTTTATCATATCACACAATTTGATTAGTTTGTTTGTTTCCAAATCTAGTTGATTTAGTGTTGAAAATATTTGAAAGTGATTTACCATCATGTGGAACATTTATCCTTTTTATTTTAAACACATTTAGAGCTAACAGAAAATCTGATTTTGTCTTTATATCATTTTTTATTCTTTTATTAAAAGAAGGATTTTAAAATAAAATCAATTATTGAATTTGATGAATTGACGATGTATATTTAAGTGACAATCAGTGTCTGTGATCAATTAATTTTTATTTCATTTTTTGGGGTCTTAAAAAGTTCTGAATTTATGGAAATAATTTCTTAAAACCATTTAAAAAAGTCTTGAATTTCGCTAAGCCAGAAAGCAAAGCTCTCAATTTACCTGGTTGATCCTTGCCTCAGTACTCACCTATGGTCATGAGCTTTGAGTCTTGACTGAAAGAACAAAGTCCTAACTACAAGCAGCTAAAAAGAGCTTCCTCTGTAGGGTGGCTGGGCGCTCCGTTAGAGATAGGGAGGGAACCTCTTTCACCAGGAGAGCCAATGTTCCTCCACATCCAGGGGATTCAGTTGAGGTGGCTCGGGCATCTGATCTGGACACCTCTCTGGAGAGATGTTCCAGGCTTGTCCTTCTGGATGGAGACCCTGGTGGAAGATTTAGGACTACGTCTCTCGGCTGGCCTGGGAACCTGAGAGGAGCTGGAGGAAGTGGCCGGGGAGAGGGAAGTCTGGGCAACTTTGCTTAACCCGATCCAGGATAAGCGGAACAGAATGGGTGGTGTTAATTTTTGACATGCATGGCCTTAAAAACACATGAAAAAGTCATAAATATAACTGGAAGTCACTTGTAGGGATTGATTCCTTTAGAAATATAACGGAATATTTTCTTAAAGGGGCCCTACCATGATTTTCTTCAGCCTTTCACAGAAAACTATATCCTATGATCATATATTATGTTGGGAACACTAAAAAAACAAATTATTTATGAAATATGAGTCATTTTTGTGGCCCGGAAGTAAAACGACTCAATTTCTGAGCCTCCATCTTTCGTTTCTTGTCAGTCCCGCCAATTTCACGCTGTCATCATTGAGCCGGCCCCTCCACCAAGAACAAAATTTGTTAACCAAACTATAAGAAAGATGGATGCGCTGCGGTCTGCAAAATCTTGTCTGAATTTTTCCCTTTTTCAAACTTGAAGCACAGACTTCCTGGAGGGAGCTGTTGGCATCGATCTCAGCACGTTTCCAACCGCTCGTTTTCATGGGTATGGGAGGGGCTGCTCCAGACTGTGCAGATTTTTAGAGGATTACTCTTAAATGCATGAGCGGATCAAATTTCCGTTTCAGGGTTCTTTATCGTGAGGAATGAACAGTAAAATGCTTTAAAACCTCAAAAAGTAAAATTTTCATGATAGGGCCCCTTTAAATCTATAATTCTATTCTGTTTTTTTACACTGGAGAAAACTGACAGACATTTCTTGCTGTCAGTCAAGATTCTAAAGGTTATTTGGATGTGAACTGATGGTAGTCATGTGGACTCAGCCGAGGTGAAGACGCTAAGCGCTTCTGTCTTATCGTCATGTTAGCAATCATCATTAGAGGGATTAGAGCTGGCGGTCCAACTAAGACGAGATGAACGGAGCCAGTCACCACTGGGGGGCTGATTGGATTCGTAGTCTGAGAAAATCACTTCCTCGAGTTCTTATTGAGTTTCCTTTAATGAAGTTGTGCCAACACAGCTAATCACCTGCATCTCTGCTTCTCTGCTGCCGCGCTCGCATTGTTTGTTGAGATCCCTGTTAAGCCCTCCTGCAGGATAACCGAGCCGATTCAGACGTAAACAAAGTCTCTCAATGAAAGCGCATGTTGCTCCCGATCTTATCAGCGCGTGTATTTGTGTGGAGGGAAAGCATCTGCAGGCTCCCCACTGCAACGTTAAGATTAGCCGCAAATTAATCCTCCTTCAGCGACTCATAATCCTCCGCTGATGGATGGCGACAGATGTTCAAGCGGACCGGAGTGCTGTTCTGAAGGATGGGACGTGGAACAAAAATGAACTTTAAAGCTTAACTTGTGTAGGGACTCCTTGTAGCTCCTCCTGCAGCGACGTGGAGTCACGCTATAGCATTTTATTGTGACTACAGATATTGTGACTACAGAAGTTTGTCTTGCTTTGATCTGAACCGACATGCAAAAGTGGTGACCCGGCTATGAAAACATGTCTTTCCTTTGGAGAAAAAAGGTAAAAGTTAACAGGGATGGGCCGATATGTGGCCAATACTGATGTGTGAAGTGTCTACAATAACACCAAATTTAAATGCACAAATTTCATTTTTTCTTTGTTCCATAGGAACACTTTAAAAATATCTGATAACATTGACACCATTTAAATCATAAGCTTCCCTTTGCCGAGGATCTATTAGAAACAGGTACCATTTCAAGGATGAAGTTTATCTGAAACTTCGGCTGATTTTTTAGGATCGTCTCGATACGATAATATTTAAATATCGATACATCGTGCATCCCTAATATGAATCTTTATCCCTTTCCACTTCAAATTTCCCACATTTTTCCTTCTTTCTTTCTCTGGAAGCAACACCTGCTGTGAAATTCTGTTGACGGTATTTCTCACAGAACCAAACGAGCTTTTTCTTTTAAAAGTGTTTTGTGTTAACACAAAGCACTGCGGGTAAAAACAAAACTTGCAGACTGATTGCGACGGTGCGAATGCAGACGTCTGACCGGAGGGCCAGCAGTTTCATGCGCAGGTGTTGATGTGTCTGCAGACGGAGTGGGCAGACTGTGTTTCAGGAAGTTAGTCAGAGAGACCTCAGACAGGGTCACGGCGTGACTGCAGCCTCTGTCTCATGTGTGACAGAGCTGGTGAACCAAAGTCTTTAAAATAAAACTTATGTATTGATTTTTGTTTCTACAGGATAGTTGCTGCTTTTCTTGTGTTCGCTTATGTACTTGGTGCCATGGCATTTTCTTCTTTTTATCTAAATATAAATCTGCAAAACTTTCTGTCTGTTAGTGAGTTTTATCCACTTTATTGGTTGATTATTATATTTTCTATTTCTGTCAGGATAAATACAAATGTTTGTCTGATTTAGAGGCATTTCTTTGTCCTATCCTGGTCTGGTGAAGGTCACAGCTGTGCTGCAGCTTGTTACAGTAACAAGCTCTCAGTGGGCTCTCCGGGGTTCTGGGAGGGGATCAGGTTTAGGCCAACAAAGGGGTTTATGTTCTAAAACAGGGACCTCTAAATGTTAGCATCTTTTACTGGTTTAAATCTCTTTATTTTATTCCTACATTATTACATTTTTGCATCAGAGCGCAAAGACTCCTCTACATTTCTGTAAACTACACAATAAGGAAGAACTTCTAATAAATGAACCAAATGTCTCCTGGGATTTTGGTGTTTTGCCTCTCTGTAGGATTAATATCCAGAAAAGGTGCATATTAGCCGGCACGGCTTTGACATCACGGATACTGATGCCACGGCCTCTGACGACCGTCCTCTAACAGTTCAGGCTCTGACGGTATGGCCTCTGACATCACGTCCCCTTACGGCATTGACACTTTTCGGCACGGCCCCTTGCGGGCCTCTGACGCCACAGCCTCTTACTGCACGACCTCTGACACCACGGCCTCTAAAGGGACAGAACGGCCTATAATCACATAGTCTCTGACGCCACGGCCTCTGACGGCATAACCTCTGACAGAACAGCTTCTGGCGGCACGACCTCTGACCTCTCTGCCATTCAAGCAGGAGCATCTTCCTATCTTTATCCATACTCTTGCTCTCATCACCGTACTCTGATAGGTTGGCTGATTCTGGTTATTTTTGTGATATTCAGAGCAGGTGCATTTATATTTATAATATTTATGGAAATCATGTGAGGGAAAAATTCAATATCATAAGTATTCTAAATGTATTTAACGTTTGAAAGTGAATAAGAGGCTTCTCCATCACAGTTCAGAGGTTTTCTGTTCAGCCAAATGCACAAACCTTTCTAAAAAAAACAGCTGCACACAGACAGACATTGGTTTTATGTGGGTGTGAGTTTGAATCCGTCTTGCGTGGCTCTGCTTGTCTACAACAGTTCCGTGCTATCAAGTCTGTAGTTTGTGCGCATGCTGAGCAATGTGGTGTCATAATGCAGCTCTGGCAGCAGAGGCTGCTGCTAAATAAATAGTGCTGCATTTCATTTACACTAATGTTTTTTTTAGTCCCATTTCATGGATTTTGTCCAAACACTGTCATGGCTGCACACACTAACAGCTGCACTCAATGCAGGTCCTTTAAAATGAGTTATGACAGCAGCAAAACCTTAAAAGTCACAAATCAAACTGAGTCTCTCACTGGACTGCTAGTACAGTCAGATACAACAGAAACGGACATTTCTTTTTTTTTAAAAGTTACATTATTGAGCCAACTATTTAGTAAAAACTTGTCCAACAGCTATAGTACTTCAATGGTAACCAGTTTTATTGTGTTACAGTTTTTTTTCCTAAAACAAAATCACCAGTCATGGAAAACAGAGACCAAAAGTAAGGGCTGGAGATGCTGAGAATTTGGGTATCGATCCGATACCAAGTAATTACAGGACTAGTATTGCCGATATTGATACCGATACTTTTTCCTTAAAATGTTGTATTATTGAATAATTTTGGAAATACACATTTTTTGTTAAATAAGTATAAAAATCAAGACTGAGACTATCTACAAATAAAAATGTTTTACATAATTGCACTGAACATACATTAAATATTAAATAAGGGACACGCATTATAGGAAACAACGTGGGAGCCTGAACTGTCTGACATGAAGCGAAGGCAAGTAAACAGAAAGCAACACTGTTACAAAGATAAAAATCACAGTACAAACATTTTGAAGTTGCCAGATTGGGCAATTTCCCACATAAATTTGGCAGGTTTTTACTGAAACTGAGCTGCCCAATTTGGCAACACTGAAGACAGAAAGACGCTGCATGAACTCCTTGAGTAAATTCAAGCTCTTTACTGTACGTTTTAAAGAAAAACTGCAACAAAAGTATCGAAAGTATCGATCTCATCACGCTAGTATCGATACTATTGTTACTCAAATTGATAGCAAAGAGATTAACTACTTTAGACTTGACATAAAAAAAGAAAATCATAAAGAGTTCACCGACTGCAAAGCAGAGACGGAATTTTTTTGCTGCATGCAAAGGTGTGTTCAGCAGATATGGAAATGTGCAGCCTCTGCCGCTGCCAAAAGTACATAATAAACAACAGTGAGCATAATTACAGGCGTGTGCACGCGCACACGTGTGCACATGCAGTGGCTCCCGTTCACCCTGGTGGTTAGCAGATAATGAAAGTGGAGTTTCTGAGCGCAGACATGCAAAAATCTGCTCTCTGTTGATAGTGTTGGAGTTCCTGAAACGTTTCAAGGAGCCTCAAGTCTGTTCTGCGTGTTTACTGAGTTTGAAAAAGGCTGCATTTTATATACACAGGTTCCCTGCAAGAGATTGTTACTCAAACTAGCCATCTAAACACTGACTCCAATGAAAATATAAGAAACGTTTTTTTATCCAAACATCTAATTTTATGTAAAAAAAGTTATTGAATCAGAAAAAGTAAACAAAAATCCTTGTCTTTTTTTAATTTTTTTATCACTAATTTACTTCAGAAGACCACGATTAGTCCTGGGAGATCAATGAAAGTTACTCAGGTTGATTAGTCTGGACGGAATGGTGTTAAATGTTCTTTTCTGCTCCAACAATATCAATGCTGGATTTTTAAGACTGACAGCAAATCAACTAATTCATTACAAGCGTGAGTGAGCTGATATGGATTTTTATCCAAAGCTGTGACTTATCGTCTTCATGAGATCGACTGGTTTAAATACTGCAGCTTGTATTGCCCCCTAGGTTGAAGTTTGTGGGAAAGCGTGCTTTAATTTTGATTTAATCTGAATATATATTTTAAAACAGAACCATTTGGAAAATTTCTTTCAAAACTCTGACTTTTGTTCTCATTTTAGTACCAATTACACCAATAGGTTGTTGTCCCTTGGGGGAAAAACGCAAACTTAAGGAAATACTGCATTTATGTGATGCTGGAATGATCGAAAAAATGCCCGTCTGGTTCTTAAAACACACATAAAAAAACTACAAATCTTTCAACATTACATGAATCTTTTCTGAACTGAAACAAAGGTCAACATTTGTGTAGTGCACCATCTATAAGGGGTAAAAAACAATAATTGGGATTTTTTATATCATTTATTTTTTGGTGGTGTCAGGTTCCTGGCTACAATCTCTACACTGAAAAAACTAAAACACTGAATCATTTAACAAAAGCTCTGTAACTTTTTTTTACATTATCAGTTATCTTTCTATTTTAATGTATTTATTCTCTACTGAGAGTTTTATCATCTTGCAGAGCAATCATTTGACCCTTTGCTTTTGTTGAAGTATTAAGTTTACTGGTGGCGCAGGACCATGCAGACATCAGAGGTTATGAGCATAAGGCAGATGATGGGTGGAAATTACTGGCATGACATTTTTAGCCTGGTAGAGGCTGGAGTGCCGTGTTGACTTCTCCCATGGAGCCGCTGCCAGCAGCTCCTGCTTTGCATCAAGCAGTGCGAAGAGCTGAAATCCTGGCAGACGTGTGCAGCTTAACCACTGGCGTGTGGTCACGGCTCTCCTTATATGTCCCTGGCGCTCTCTGCTCTCCGCCAGCTGTTGATTGTGACTAACATCAGGCATTTCTTTTGGCTCATAAAGAAATAATGACTACATCCTGCACTATCTATGTATAAAAGATCTACAGCAGGGGTTATCAAACTCAATGTCACAAGGGGCAAAAATCCAAAACACACCTCAGGTCATGGGGCGAACAGGATATACATGTATTGAACACTCTAAAACTGAATTTTTAACACTTTGAAACCGTTACTTCTTAAACTTATTTATTAACTTAAACATTAGTTAGATAATACAGCTACAATGTAGATGAAAAACTAGCTAAACTTCCAAATAGCTTTAAAAAACTGGGAAAAAAAATGCCTGAATTAGCCAAAATAGCTAGCGTGTAAATATTAGCCTTGCTCCAAAAAAGTCTAAGAAACTGAAAAAAGGGCTAAATTAGCCAAAACAGCTAACATGTATATGAAATATTAGTTAAACACCAAAATTAGTGTAAAAAAATGAAAGAAAAAAACATAAATTAGCCAAAACAGCTAGCATGTAAATATTAGCTTAACTCCAAAACAATAAAAAAAAACTTTTAAAAAAGCCTAAATTAGCCAAAACAGCTAGCGTGTAAATATTAGCCTTACTGTAAAACAGCCTAGAAAACTAAAAAATGTTAAATTAGACAAAACAGCTAGCATGTTGCTGAAATGTATTCAAACTCCAAAATAGACTAAGAATCGGAAAAAAACATAAATTAGCCCAAACAGCTAGCGTGTAGATATTAGTTAAACTCCAAAACACCTTAAAAAACTTTTTCAAACAAGCCTAAATTAGCCAAACAGCCAGCATCTTGCTGAAATATTAACTAAACTCCAAAACAGCCTAGAAAACAACAAAAAAAGCCTAAATTATCCAAAACAGTTAGCATTTAGCTGAAATATTGGCTAAACTCTAAAATTGCCTAAAAAAAAAAAAGCCAAATTAGCTAAAACAACTAGCGTGTAGATATAAGATATATTTTAAAAAAAGCCCAGAAATTTTTTTTTAAAAAGCCTAAATTAGCCAAAACAGCCAGCATCTAGCTGAAATATTAGCTAAACTCCAAAACAGCTTAAAATTTTTTTTAGCAAATGCCAAAATAGTTGAACATTTTTTTATAACTTTAAACTGCATCTTTTGAACATAATTATGAAAATAAAAAAGGCAGGAATATTATTTCCAGAATAAACCAACTTAAACCTTTAATACCTTTTAACATTTTACTCATTTTCCGGCCATTAATAGCAATAAAAGATAATGATCTGGAGGAGCGGATCATCAAGGCCTTGACTCTGACACGGGATCTACAGCTAATATTATAAGTTCACCGTTTAAGTGTCAGTATGAAAGTGTGAAAGATAACAAGAGAAAACAGTGAGAATGTTGTTCTGTTTAAACATATTCAATACTAATAGATTTTGTTTGAATTGCTTGCAGCCATGCAGACAAACCATTTCATGGTGGATGGGTGCTGTAAGAAAGGATCTCGCAATGCTCTGCAGGAGCTCTACAACCCTCTGCAGGTAAGAGACTACGGGTGCACTCACACAGTGTAAGTCTAACCCAAAAGTACTGTTAGTTTAGCCTCTGGAACCACATTGAGTGCAATTAAGAGGTCAGAGCACTTAAAAACCAGGAGAACATGCTGTCTATGGACTTGTTTGCTTTCACTGTCGCCAACGTGCTACCATCAGAATCAATGAGAAATCAATGTTAAGTGTCATTGTGGGTAGATGTATCATATTTGTATTGTGAAGGAGCAAATATTTAAAAATTTATGGTCATCTACTGTAACTGGAGAGTCCCTAAGATGGTCTCTAGTTGGGATGACCACGATCTCCTTATAGTAAGTTCTGCTGCCCCCTTTCTGGGATGAATGACCTTTATATTTTTAATACTATAACGATATAGAAAGGCTCAAACTTAATGTTCAGCCTTATATGCAAATATCAGTTTTTTTGCCCAAGTGTGCAAAATGTGCTCGCCCTCTGAGAACATCCTTCAAGGACAGAGAACACACACAAGTGCGCACACAGACACCCCTCTCTGGACTGTTTACCTCAAGCAGTCAGCTTCAGTTTACTTAAGTAGCAGTCTCACACACACAGAAATAAATCAATGGGACTTCACATGACTGAGAATGTGGAAAAATCCTCTCCTGGAAGTGATCTAACTGGGACTCTATTCGTACGTGGTTAAGTCTACACAGACAGGAGGAGGACGGCAACTGCAGGAAGTATGAGTTACAGCTGAAGGTGTGATGAGTTTAGGAGTAGAAAGTGACACCAGGAGACCGAGGCCCTGCGTAGGTTCTTGGTAGATGCATTAAGGACATCAATGACATGAGTTACTTCAGTAAAACAGAACCAAAACTGAGATTTTGGGGAGAAAGACAGGAAGTGCCAAAGAGTTTCAGGAGTCGTCACAGTAAACACAACAAGGAAGCACATACTTGTGTCTTGTGTCTGCATACCGGTAGTTAGGGCTCCACACTGACCCAAACCCTGATTCTGCAGTCCTCCACTATACCAACTGACCAATCCAGGCTGAATCCATTCATCTAAAAACATGAACAAGAAACAAAAAACATGAAACAAATCAGCCAACTATCTTAAAATAAATATGAGACAAACTCCAAAGCCAAAAACATAGTAGATTCCAAATTAGCCCAAAAACAGTTAGCTTGTGGCTTAAATACTAGCTAAACGCCAAAATAGCATAAAATCCTCAGTAAACTAATGTAGTCAAAAAAGTTAGCCTGTTGCTAAAGTAAAAGAAACACTCTGATAAATTACTTGATGAAAATAACAATAGTAGATAACAAATTAGCCAAAAATGTTAGCATGTTGCTAAAATAGAAGCAAGATTATGATAAGTCACTTTATAAAAATGACAAATTAGCTAAAAATGTTAGCATGTTGCTAAAATATTGGGTAACCTGCACATTTTTGAAAATTACTATAAAAGATTAAAACATAAAGCCCAAATATTGAAATTTGAAGACTTTCTCATTCATTTTCGTTGATGGATATTATGCTCAATATTTCTAAAACTATAAAGTTTTTATGAATACCAAAAATACAAGCAGTGATGTCCTTTTAATACCGAGATTGCTGAAATCGCTGAAAGTGTAATTGAAAACGTACTGAAAGCAGCAAGAGAATCACACAATTACTCAGTTATTCTATTTGTCAGAATAACCATTCTTCCTCTGATACCTTGTTTTTTAACATCTTATTGATAATCCAATTTTTTTTCAGGATACTTTTGCTGTTATAAACTGACCAATCAGAGGCCTCAGTAAAAGTAGGTAGCCTCACATTGAACGTTCCCAGCGTTTGATTGACGGATTCTCCCGAGCTCACGTTCATTGAAAGGGGTGTGGCCTTCTAACATGCTCACGACTGATTGGAGAATGTGGTTGCCATGGAAATGTAGACCCAGACCGATATGGACCAATGACTGCATAGTTGGAGCGTCTGTTTTTAACATGGCGACCGACACATCGCAGATTAATGGTGACTGACCTGAATTGACTTAAATCGGTTGGAACCAGAAGTAAGTCATTTTCTTTGGGGTTTTTTTTATCAAGCAGCTGCAGTAGACTTAGATCCAGCATCATTATCATTTCATTATTTAAAACCGATATGTGTTTACTTTTGCTGCAGGACTCCACATGTTTAGCAGGAACTTTGTGTTTCATTTACTGGTGTTTGGATGTGATGGAGGCCTCGGGTTCTGCTTCTTTTACCCTCACACTCTCGCTTCATTCTGTTTGTTCCTGGCTCGCTCTTTACATTGAGTTTAAATGCACTTTGCAGCTTTTGATCCAAAATTCCTGTCTAAATAAAGTGTTGAATTCAGCTTCCCGCATGAACCACAGGAAGCCCAGCAGGCCTGCAGCAGTGAGATGTCTCTGAGGCTTCTTAGAGCTCTGAGACACTCATGCTTTGTGAATTTTAGACTTGGAGTTTGGAAAACTCACAATGGGGTTTCACTCTGCATCCTCAGGGCCTTCACAGGCTTCATGAGCAGAATTGAAGTTTTTAACAGACCCAATATAGATAAACTAATTCAGCAATGAAGAAGATCTCCAAAGGCATTATGATGAATCTTGTTGGTAATACTGTATCCAATCGACTCACTGATCATTTATTAGCAACTGATCATGTAAGAAATTCAGTGCAAGTTTCTCCTACATAGGACACCTTTTTTTGAACAAGCTAGACCAGGGGTCTGCAACCTGCGGCTCCAGATCCACATGTGGTTCTTTTATCTCTCCATGGTGGCTCCTCGGCCAAACATAAAACAAGTCATGGAGACTGCTGACTCAGCCATGTTGACTGTCTGAGTCAGCAGCTCCCTCTAACCAAAACTACCTAAAGAAAACAAATAAACAAAGCCAGCAAACTAAGACTACCAACCCCAAACTAAAATAACAAAATCCAGCAGTGTAAGACTGCTGAGGACAAAGAGAGGAAAATAACAAAATATAAATGAATAAAAGAAAAACAAAATAGTCTGTTTTTAAAGGGGCCCTACCATGAAAATATTTGTTTTTGAGGTTTCAAATGCATTTTACTGTTTATTCCTCACTATAAAGAACCCCAAAATGGTATTTTGATCCGTTCATGCACTTAAGAGTAACCCTCTAAAAACCTGCAGTCTGCAACAGCCCCTCCCATTGGAAACTTGCTGACATAAGATTGTTGCCAACAGCTCCCTCCAGCAAGAGTCTGTGTTGCAAGCTCCGCCCCCAAACTACAACAAAAACACACCCATCTTCTCTGCAGAGCTGTGTTGCTAATGTAGTTCTCCACTGCTGCCAGAATCTGTCTCCTGGCAGGACATAACTACCTTCCTGTACTAGAACCGCTCCCAGACCCATTTTTAAATGTCGTCTCGCTTTGTTCCCAAACGGACCGAACTTCTGTTCACTCTGAGATTCCTCAGTCTGAATAGGAAACGAACCGAGAGCGGAACAACTGAACCAAAACGGCCACCGTACCCGACAGTCACGTGATGCAAACACGGTAGAAAGAAACTGAACTATCAGCCACACTTAAAATCCTTTTTTTTTTCAAAAATAGAAAATCTGATGTATAATCTGGTGTGCCTGGTTCTGTTTTTCTTCTCCAGAGAGCCACAATGAAAGAGTCAAAGAGCCACATGTGGCTCTGGACCTGCAGGTTGCAGATCCCTGGTCTATGGAGTTGTCCAAAAATGTCACAAATCTGTTCATTCGTTACCAAAAAAATAAGATCTATATTGAAACACAAACTTTGTGAAGTATTGGATCAGTACCACTTTAGAAACTACTAGATTGAAACTACTCCTTTTTTTCAGGACAAAAGTTCATTTTATTTAACTAGATTAAAGAAAAACCTCCCACTGTTACTCAGAGGTATGAAGACATTTTCAAAATCACACCAATGGAAAGAGTTATTGGAAAATGAAGGGATAAAGATGATGTTTTCATGGATTTAAGGCGGCCTCTGTCTGTCACTAACCCAGTGATCTATCTGGCTGACATTGTTCGAAGGGTTTGTGTTCACTGGAATGGCGTACCTCTCATCTGACTATTTAATCTGCCTTAGCCTGATATGACCTTCTCATGTCTTCACTTCTGCTTTTCAACGCATGTGTATTTATCGGGAGGTTATGCATATGTGAATGTTAGCAATTTTTACTTGTTCGTGGACTTTCTTCCCATTTTAGTACTTTCATATTTTCATACCTTCCTAGCGATTTGACTCAGTGAACCATCCTGACAAGAATTATTAAGCGCATTGACTTCCAGTATATCTTTCGTTGCTTTGCCCCGCCCTTGTATTTCCTGGCCAATGACTGAAGAGGTCTTTAGTCATGTGGGTTTGTTTACAAGTTTTAGTTTGAGACAGAAATGTCTGGTAGACGGCAGTCTGAATACAGACCAGTGGCGGGTTAAAGACTCGATCTGGACCAACAGACTTTTCCATCCGAAATTATAACTATTGACTCTATAAGAGATGGATCCACAGATGTCCTGTTGGGTCTTTGATGGTGTTTTCTACAGACTGCTTCTTTTGTTTTGCTGTTTATGACTAAATGCGATCAGTTCAGCTTGCGTGGTTGTACCAGTTGGGGGATGTCTGCGATCTGCTTTCCTTCAGCTCGTGTCTTTTTCGGCGTTATCCTCGCGAGCCCTGGCTCCTCATTTGAACCCTGGCACCGCAGCCTGATTATGCCAAAGCGCGACAGCTGAGAGCGGCACTCTTGAAACGATCGTTGCACCTCTCGCCCACGGCAAAGATGCCAGGAAAGCTGTTTCTTCACTGTAAAAGCACCAGAGCAGGGCTGAAGTGTGGGTGTGAAGTTTCACTTGTTTGCACAGTAAACTGGATAAATCATCCTGGCTTTGGAGACAAAGGATTAGAATGAGGAGGTTTTTGTCAGAGCAGAAAGGCAATGAAAAGGCAGAGATAAGTGGATTTGGAGATGAGTGTGCGCTTTCATATGGAGGAGAAACGTGCAGTAATGAGAATTCTGTATTTAAAGACAGTTTACTGGAAGTCTTAAAATAGTTAAAAAGGGTCACATTTTGCATAAGGAAAATATGACTCGAGAAATGATTAATAAGTTACTTACAGCAGAGTGAATGGGAAAAGTAAATGTATTATGCTCACAGCTGAAATCTGACAAAAACCTTTGTTTTTATAGGAGTCCGACAGGATTTACTTTTTAATGCGCATTTTATTTGTAGTTTTCTTTAAATATAGAAAATTAACTCTATATTTTATTGGAAATGCAATTTTATTTCACATCTATAACTGCGAAAATTCACCAAAATTTGCAAACACTTAGTGCCCGACAAAAATGAATTTTGGGAATAATAGAACACCCACACACACCTACACACACAAATACAAACATACCAAACACCCCTTAAATGATGATATTGTTAAAAAATGAATGATGCCAAATTCGCTTATGGAGATGAAAAAATATATATTTTTCAAAATCTTCAAAGGAAATCAAGACATACGTGTTAGGGATATCCAAAGGAATTTTTGAAATTATTATGGGATGGCTACACAACCTACGGTTTGGCGGCCATTTTGTGGCACTGTTTTTTTACTGACAGTAAATTGTAGACATTACAAAACATGGCATTATATATTTATAATGAATATGTGTTGATAAGACAAAATGAATTTAATTTAAGTATTAGTAAAAGAGATAAAGAAAAAAAAATTACATAAACTAAATTAACAGCGTAAAATAAAAATGTAAAATATATGTCAATAAAATAGGAACAACATTTTTTTTAACTGTACTCAGAAATTGAAATTAAATTGGAAGGCTTCAATACATAATATACAAATAAGATTATCTATAAATTAAAGGCTGACCAAAAAAAAACACATCAATCCAGGTAAATTGACAAACAACTTTAAAGTTTTGTGGCATTCTTATTTGTATCTTTTTTTTAAAGATTTACAAAAAAAAAAAAAACTTGTTTCTAAAACACCAAAAATTTGTGACTCTCTTTAAAAAAAAATCAACATTTGTAAATAAAAATATTACCAACAGTAATAAAATAGTTGAAGTTGAATTTATTTTCTTTGTCAGTACAGCCAAATAGACCACATTACAATCATAAAATAGATGCTTTTGGATCGTTTTCTGGCAAAATCTGAGATTTGGCAATTTTCCCCTTTTATCCACATTATGGGAAAAGAGAACTTTTGTTGGAGCGATTGTAACAAAATTTCACACATATGTTGCCAGCTTAAATCTTCAACAACCCGAGTTCCGTCGACCTTTGACCTCGAGAATATGCCGCCATCTTGAATTTACCAAAAAAAAAAAAGCAACTTCAGCACCAGCTACAAATGAAAACTTTATTCTGACTTCTCGAGCATGATTTGAAATCAAATTGAGGAAAAAAAAATTGCAATTAGAAGTTATAGATTTTGAATGGCCTGCAGGTGGCGAGCTCGCAAAAGTTCTCCTATTACTTGCACCATGCACACTATTTACCTAAAAATTGTGAAAATTGAATGCATAGATCCCAGGCTAGAGTTGAAAAAATTATATAACATAAGATATCAAAATTTCAGGACTATGGATGTGGTTGGCAAAAACCTCCGTTGCTAAGGACATCCAAAAGTTTACTTTTGCCGTTTCTACCGGGACACATGTCTATCTGTCCGGTATCCTCCGGTGATTAAAATATAAAATGGTTGCTATGGAGATAAAACCAACAGAAAAGCAGCCATTTTGGATAAAAGTGGATTTTACTTCAATTTGTCTCATGCTGTGGGTAAAATGAGGTGTCGGGGGATGGTAGCACCTGTGGGCCATACAACACCACCCGCGGGTTTCATTTTTTTCTGTTTCTTCAGACCTCTGTAAGGACTTGTTTCCAGCTCTGTCATCAAGAACACAAGAGTGTTGTTTCAGTGATAAATGAAAGTATTTCTCCTCTTGTCTTGATAGACTTTGCTCTTGCCAGAGTAAATTACAAGATATGAAAAGGGGCTCAGAGCTCATGAGAGACTCTTTGATGGCTCTAAAGGGAAAGTCTGAACTCTTTGTCATTATCTTGTCTGCATTCCTATAATTATGCCTAACTTTTCTCATAGGGTTGTAGACACACACAAACTCAAAGTAACTACATATGATCTAACCTGCACCTTAAAATGAGGATAGATTACCTACTGGATATATCCAGCAGTGATGTGTTAAAAAAGGCTGCATATTAAATACATTTGATCTATTTTGTTTTAACATTTAACAGCAACAAGCTGCAACAAATTCTGATTAGCGCATTGAAAATGTATTCAGACTTCTGGTTTATTGTTACTGTGAGACAGATGGAGTTGGGCTTTTATAGGTTTCATATATCCTGCTAATTTAACCTTAAAACATACAGCTGACTGACATGCCTTATACTTGTTTTCACCTGTGCAGTACTAGCATTTCCTCATCCTCTCCACAATAGTAGCTCTTTTTGGGTGGATCAATTTATTGAGGGTCACTGCAACAGCATCCCATCCATCATTGAGGTTCAAGCGTTATTTTTGTGACAACAGGAAAAGTTTGACTTTTTTAAAAGTCATAAACACCAGGTGCTAAGAAAACAGTTTTTATTATAGTAACTGTAATCTATTGCACGCACAACCTAAATACAAAAGGGCTTGAATGGTAGCTAAAGGGAACCATCCTTACCTGTGACACATTTGCCTGTAATTGATGTGTGTGCACAAAAGGTCTTGGGAACCCTAAAGGGCTGTTAGTGTTTTACAGTTCTATTCAAGTTCTTTGTGCATGTGACACACTAAAAAGAGACTGAATATGAGAATGTGATTTTAATTTCATAATTAAATTTTTTTAGGCACTTTACAAAAAATGTTAATATTCAAAAACATTGCAACTTTTTACAAAAGCTGCAGCAACATCAGGGACGCAACAATCATAAAAATCTGCCACGAAATCCTGGAGGGTCTGAATAATATCAGTTTGCACAGTATCATAAATCAATGCCTTTTCTTTATCAAAAGATTTCTTTGTGTCTTAAATTTTTGAATCGAGAATGGATTTAGGATCGAATCGGCACCCCAAGAATTGGAATCAAATTGAATGGTGAGTTGTTGTAAGATTCACATCCCTACTAACCACCACCCTAAAACTAAGGATCTAATTTAGTGCAAACTAATGTCATGAGAGTTGTTAGTTATTGATGGCACAGCAGACATCTGTTCATTAGTAGATCCAGCTGAATAAACATTTCCTCTGGTCTTTTCTGTGTTGTTGTACACATGGTTGGCAGTCAGGGCGGAGGCCTGGTTCACTTCCTGTGGTACAGCTTCTCATGAATAACACTTTGAACGGTTAATGAGCTGCTTGTCTCAATGGGGCGGATGAACCCATGCCATGAGTGGGGTTCACTTTTTTCCCACTTCGACCTATCAGGTGAAGTAACTGGACCCTATGAATGAGTGACTTGAGGAGGATTTATAGACTAGGCCAATGAATTGAACTGAACTTTGCTCCGTCTTTTCACAGCAGCAGTAGTTGAACAGAAGTCAATCCAAAAGATTGAACAAAACTGATCACTAACTTTCAGGTCATTTTAATGACATTAAGTTCTGCTGTGGTAGTTATCTGGCTGGTGGAGGGTTCCTTGTTCTTCTACTGGAATTTCTCGAAAAACTGGTCCTAAATGCAGACCTGAGAAACGCATGACTTTCTCATCCCCAACTCTTCACATACTGACATTTTGTCACTTTTTGACGTTTCGGGTGTCCCCAACTCGTTGTTTTTTGACGTGCTGGCTGTTAGTATTATCAAGGGGACACTGGTCCTTGGAACCCATCCGGTACCAGTACTGGTACCCTAACTCAGCACCGTTACTAAATTAGGGTACCAGTGACTGGATCGGTTCCAGTTTGTGGCCCGCAGGTTGAGGACCCGTGATTTAATGGGAACAGCCAGCATGTCAAGAAACGACGAGTAGAGGACACTAAAGGTCAAAAAGTGAGGTGGAGAGGTCCTTGACAATTCGCTGAAGATGCGATAAGCGGAGCCCGTTGTCACGGAAACCTACAATCCCTACCCTCTCCATGATCCTTATACCTAGATTTCAACGCCTGATGACTCTCTTTCTTGCCTCCTCTGACTGTTCCGTAGAGTGGTGTGCGATGGCGCACGCCGCTGCCAGGCTGGACATGTGGGAGTCTGGTTATGTGGACCACTTTTCTATGTTCAATCATTGTGCTTCTATGTTAATGTATTTTTGCTTGTTCTTCAACCTATGACATTCTACTGCAACACAGACAGATCAAAGATGCTTGATTTTTTACATCATAACTGAACTCTCCTCATGTGTTTTTTCTGAGCGATTAGCGCCGCCAGATTTGCATGGGTGCTGTCCACCATTGGGCAATATGTCTCGTATGTGTTGCCCATAATAACCAATTCCCCTTGGGATTAATAAAGTAGATATCCACCAAACGGCAATATGTGACGACTTGGGGATAAGAATGTGTTGGGAAACATTCTATTTCATTTTCCAAATGTCTTTCAAAAACTATCTAAGAAATGTTCTACAGCAAAAATTGATATTTTCTGTTCATGAAACCCAATTCAAAGACATACTTCATTTCTCTGAGGGATCAAAGCTGCAGGCAGCTCATCTAAACAAAGAGAGCAGAGACTCAGCAGAATCTCCCAGGCACAAAAATCCAATGAATTAGCATCTCATTTTGTTTGCAGTCTAGGCGTGACTATTACATTCTGCATCTCGGTGTAATGTTCTCAAGCATTCCAAGTTTTAGTCTAGTAATCGTTTCAATCTACTCCATATAACAGCTCAGCCTGCAAGGCGCCTGAGGCAGCTGCTGGCTTTTGGTTCAGGTAAATTGTAGGAATCTTTTGTATTTCAGTTCCCTTTCCATGTTGCTGTTTCATTCAGAGAAAAAACATGATGAGATACAAAAAGACCATGATGACTGAAGCATGGAGAAGTCCCGCTACATGGCCTGTGTGCGCATGTGCTTGGTGCCTAAGAAAGGCCCCCACTTTACTGTATTAAGATGGGATGAGACCATATAGTCTCTTTCCAAGAATTAAAACCTGTTTGGATCTAAATGCTGTGTCATACGTATATTTTGCGCAGATGCACAGAGAAAAATCGGTCATACGTGAATATATGTGGAAATGTGTTCAAAGCTGTGGTCTTTATGTGAAATTTTCATGTTCGAACCACATTAAAACCAAAGAAAAAAGTACAGTTAGACCCACCTAACTCGGTATAGACTCCTAGAGGGGAGAAAGATTAGCCGATTTATATACCCGTCACACAAGATGTAAATCATGCATTAAACCTTACGTGATTATTATGCTGTTTATATGCATTTCATTAGTTATTTGAGTGTCAATTTCAGAATTTTGATGTGATATTGTGCCGTACACACAATATAAAAGTTATACATCGGTGCATATCACATGGATGAAAATTGTTCATATGTTAATATATCGCTGGGTGGAGTGCTCCTGCCCCAGGTAGAGGAGTTTAAATATCTTGGGGTCTTGATCACAAGAAGATTGGAGCGTGAGATCAACAGGTGGATAGGAGCAGCATCTTATGTCTGCCCTCTCTGGGTAGGTGGAGTGCTCCTGCCCCAGAGAAGGAGTAAAGCCTTGTTTCCACTGAGCGGTACAAGACGGTCCAGATTGTTTTGACTGTTTCTATTAACAGTTTCGACTCGTACCTCGAGGGCCCCCGGCTGTTGTGGGTGCATAAAAATTAGAACAGGACGGTTGGGGCGGACCCGCTGTTGCCATCCGTTGATTGGGAGAAAGTGATGATGACATTAGGAAGCACCAGTATAGCGGCCGTATTCTTCTTAGCCTCCAACAATCTTCTTTCAAACAATATTACATTCCTGTTATACATGATGTACAAAATAAAGCAAGAAAGAGACAAGATGCTGGATGACCTCCATGGTTGTTGCTTTTCTAGTCGTCCTACTACAATGACGCAGCAACATGCTAGCGGTCTACACGACGCATGGCTGTGAAGACAAACCGCTCAGTGGACGCGTGACTCAACTGAGTGGAAACAGTTGCCAAAATTAATTGGTCCGTCTTGTACGACTCTTCCTGTAACAGATCTTGGGGTCTTGTTCACCAGTGAGGGAAGATCAGAGCTTGAGATTGACAGCGGCGTCCGTTGCTAAGTACTGGCCCATTGTAGTGAAGAGAGAGCTGAGCCGGAAAGCAGAGCTCTCAATTTACCAGTCGATCTTTGTTCCAATACTCATCTATAGTCATAAACTCTAAGTCGTGACCAAAAGAACAAGGTCCCGACTACAAGCGGCTGAAATGAGGTTCCTCTGTAGGGTCCCTGGGCACTCTCTTAGAGAGGGTGAGAAGTTCTGTCACCTGGAGAGAGCTCGGAGTAGAGCCACTTCTCCTCCACATTGAGAGGCGCCAATGTGGAGGTGGCTCGAACATTTAGTCCAGATGCCTCCTGGACGCCTTCCTGGAGAGGTGTTCCAGGCACTGGGCGGAGGCCCCGGGAAGACCCAGGACACGCTGGCGACAAGCTGGCCTGGGAACACCTTGAGGTCTCCCCAGAGGAAATGAATGAAGTGGCCGAGGAGAAGGAAGTCTGGGCATCATTGTTTAAACTGCTGGACATCGTGGTCCATTAAACATACGAAGTATTTCATGCGATGCGTATGGATCTTGCATAAATCAAACACAATTTTACAATATATACGTAATTATTGCATAAAAACTACGTATTTCTCAACTGACCAAAGATTTGGAACAGCTCTAACCAAATTCATGTTAAGACCCTTCGCCCAAAACCTTTGCTGGACATCTGCGCACATTGACGAATGCAAGAAACACTTATGAATTGTGTATATCACGCATGTTCCACGAAAGACCAAAATTACATACGTGGACAATGCGCTAATTGTATGTAGTTGCTTTGTGATGATGCACATAAGGTATGACAGGGTTTCGTTGAATACATGCTCCAGTCACAATTCTTTAGTGTGCCTGTGGATTTTTTTTCTATTTCTCTAATTTTTTTAGCACCACAGGTGTATTAGTCAGTCAAAACTGCTGCATTGACCCTCTAGCTTTCAGAGTTGAAAACATGAAGACCTACAGTATGGAAACACAATCTCTGCAGCTGTCATCACTCTCACACACGTTTAACCGGAAAATGTGCGAATTGGAAAGAGACAGCCAATTGCTAGGAGCCGAGTGCAGTGCTGACAGAGGCTTTTGTGGTGAGATTAGGTTTAAATGTTGGTGTAAGGATTTTCTGTCCTGCTGCTCTATTTGGGAATTTATTCCCAGCTGTGATGAAGTTTTTTAGAGAGAACGGCTCCTTCACATCTAAATCAATAGATACCATCTCTGTATTCTGCAGCTCAGAGTAATTCATCACAGAGCGCGGGGAATCTGCTCAGGTTCAAGGTCCTCGTGGGGCTTTCTTTGACTAATTGGAAGACATCAAAAAACCTGATAATTTAACAGAAATCCACTTATTAACTTCACAGCTGTTGTTTCATGACCTCTGCTCGATTGAATGTGATACTGGCTAGTGTGCAGAAGAGGAGCCAGTACAGTTTTCTGCTCCCCTGGGAACAGCTAGACACAGCTTCATATCATTGACCTCCATCACAGCAGTGAGTTATTACCTCTGTCATCTTTTTCCCTATTCATCCCGTCATCAAAGAGATCCGAAAGGCTGATGTGAGCTGCTTGATGAAAGGATAAAGTGGGAGAGAAGTGATTTGTTGGAGGAAGACAGATAGGCGGAACAAAAAGTGACAGGATGGCTCTCTTTTCCCTTTTCTGTCACTCTTTGTGCTGCAGGACGGAGGGCTGCACGCTCAGTGTGTCATGTGTGTGAACGATGTCTTTTCATGTCAGAGACTGAAGCGAGTTTCTGACATGAAGAGACGTTTTCAACATCCAAAGGCTGTTGCTGCTGCTGGCTCGGAGGTTTTGCACTCTTGTTGACGGTGAAGGCCAGCACTGCACACATAAAAAAAAGCTGAATGTTTCGCATCTGTCTTCGATTTAAAAAACTTCATAAATTAATTCAAAGTATTTTTTTGGGGAAAAATACCCTTTAATTTTTTTTTTTTTTGCAAAAAAGACATGGGTGTTGTTTGTTGTAGAAGTAGAAAAAAGTAACAGCAGTAATGGTAAAAAAAAAAAAGTATTTCTATTTGTCTTGATTTACTTATTGATTTATTATTATTATTATTTATTATTATCTAATTAATTTATTTGTAAAAATAAATTATGAAAAAAGATTTTGGATAGGGGTAATTTTTATATAAAAACATTAATGAATATGATAAATAAAGACAAGTAAAGTCGTATATTAAATTATACTACAATATAAATTTCCATGTAACTAAAATATTTTCTCTATTTGCTTTTACTAGTTGCAATGACATAAATATAATATGTGCTGAATATATTGTTACTAATACTCTGCTGTTCCAGATAATCATTTCAGGGGTCGCTATAGTGATTGAATCACAGAGATGTTTATGTCAGATACCCTTCCTGACACAACCCTGTATTTTATCTGGGCCAGGGACTATCACAGGGTCCCACCCCATGGTGGCTACATAGTTATACAGTAATTGGGAATTACCCACGCTGAATGAAGGTCATTCCAAAGCCTGGAAATTGAACCCTGATTTCCTGTTTGCCAGTCCTGCTCTTACAGTAACTAACTGAGCTATCCGGCCACTAGTGTACTGTACTGTACTGTACTGTACTGTACAGCAAGTGTTGACATTATCTAATACCCCTCATCAAATTTGGGTTTGAAACTCTTTGGTAATGCCAGTTAGAAACACTAAAAGCATATTAAAAACACTATTATAATGCTGCATTCCCACCAGATGCGATTTGCATAGCGAAGACCTCAAATATCAATGTTAAGTCAATTTACAAGGAGTTGCGGCACGACTTGGACGTCGGGCCTGGCAATTTTGACAGGGAATCAGCTTTGGGCATGTGACGTTTCCAGTGATTCAATCAAAAGGTAGAAAAATACATCCAATATGGCCGCTCGATGTGGAGATTTTCATCCTGAACTTTCATCCGTTTTCTTAACCCGCTGGGTTTCCAAACACTGTTGCTACTGTTGGGCAAAGGCGGGATACGCCCTGGACAGGTCGCCTGTCCGTCACAGAGCTCATGGAGCTAGGGCGATCGCACCCGCTACACTAGCTAGCTGCCCAGGGGACAGCATAGCTAGTGCCATCCCCCAGGGCCTAGCAGAGCTAGTGAGGTCTTCTGTCCAGGCTGCCGATTCCTGGGCAGTGGAGCTCACTATGCTGGCTTATCTTCATCAAGACAATAATAAAAAAAAATCCCTAGTTTCATTTTTATTTTCCCAGTCTTGCGTTAAAGCTCAAACTGCGCCACAGATAGACTGAAGTAACGTTTAAAAGGCCATCAGGAGTGAAGAACATCACACCAGGAGATACTCTGAATGATCTGATGAACCCAGACACGGCAATGTGCTTTCCAGTGCCTCTGTAGAGCTCTCCAACACATATAACCAAGCTACTCGCTCAACATCATCCATGTTTTCCATGATGTCACAGCAAATGAAGTCCAGAAAAACGTTGGCGGTTGCTCCATAGGCGGGGCATCAAGGAGTCGAGCAGGAAATTTGACAGACGGCAAAAGAGAGGTGCCAGACGTGAATTTGACGTGCGAATGGCGTACAGGTTGAATACAAGAAATTGAATACAAATAATCACGCCTTAAAATCACCTTTAAATCCCATCCATAAGTGGACTTTGATGCTCATGGTAGCTTTTCAGAATGAAATTTGTCAGATTTCATATCAGGATTCTGCCTGGTTCCTCTGAGGCTTCGTAGTCACGTTGTGGCGCTCGCCACCAAGCTCCTTTTCAATCAATGTACGCAATGTCCAACAGCTGTTGGTAATTACTTTGTCCCATACTTCTTGTAGCAAACTGTGCGCTTGATCATTTTCACACTTGGAGCCTGACTTCAAAGTGAACCATAAATTAACCTGGTAATTTCATTCAAGCTGTTTCAGTGTCAGACCTCAGGCTGGTTCCTCAGTTTGTACCATCCCACTCCATCCCGCCAACATCAAATCGCTGAGAGGATATCCTTGAACTTGAGAGTAAACTCTTGTTACAATCTATCAAATTAGTTTAAAGAAGTGGGGACACTGTCAGTTGGATGGCAGATCACCTACTTGACTCAACTGCTTGCATTTACCCAGACTTGGTATTGGCACAAAGAATATTGGACCTTACAGCACCTTGTAGTCCAAATTCTAATCAAAGGTCTAAACACGTTTAACCAACCAAAAGAGAAAATAAATCAAAAATCGTTTTTACAGAAAGTGCAGGTGTAAGCCCTTTGAGCTGTTTCAACTCTCCTCACTCCTAATCAGATGGACCCTCCTTCTCTTCCCACCACCGTCCATCAAACCTGAATTGAAATCATATTTAGATGAATGATTGCTGACTAGATCTGTGCAGGCACTCAATATTTATTGTATCAGAGTTATCATTGCTTTCCTGCATAGTCTTGAAATAAATTCTTTCAGGGCCGCAAGGAGTCTAAAGTAAATGGATAAAAATGAGACAAAAAATAACAGATGTCTCTCTATTGTTTCCTTGAATTTAAATTGTCTTGAACTCCTTAAATGTTTCAATTAAACCTCGGATATCATTTTTATCAAAGCTGGATCATAGATTTAAAAAAAAAAAAACAGTCTGGAATGTCATGGAGTTTGTAGCAATATTTTTCTGAATAGGCATCAGGAAATACTTACAAATCTGCCGTGAGTGTCATTTCAGCTCACCAGCAGTTAGAACTGAAGAAACTAGAACTGCTCTGAAGAGTAAAATGATGTGATAATGTGACCTTGATGACTAAATCTTCAGACACTTGCTGCATTATATATAAAAAAAAAAAAACTGAAGTATAACACAATGACCACATTGTCTTACTGTGTTAACTCCTTATGGGTAAGCTGTTACAACACGTTAAAGAACTCCACAGAGTATGTTAAGAGCCAATTGTTGCTCAGTTTGGGATTTTAGGAACCGTGCTCCTCGTGGAGGATTGAAAGCATGGTTTTAAGGGAGGGATTCTAATCATCAAATGCCTTTTTACTTTGGTTCTCATCATTTCATGATCATTTTTATAAATTATATTTATTTGTAGCACTTTTGGTATCTTTACGAGTGGCCAGGTTCAGCTCTGGCACCCCCGTCATGCCCCCGAAAAGGAAACAATGATTTAGAAAATAATGGATGGATGGATGGATGGATGGATGGACAAACTGACAACAAGAAAGCTAAATGTCTATGAGATGATAAAGTCTTCTGGCAGTTGTCAGTTATGTCTAGAGATGATTCATGATGCACCTTCTTCATGTATTTTCTCCCAATCTTACTTCTGGAAGCGAGATAATTATTACAACTTCAGTAAAATCTTTCTTTCCTCTCCCTCATTTGCTGTTTTTCCTCATTTAGTCGGATTTGTCTGGAGCAGCGACCCTACACCAGGCCAGGAGGGATCAAGTCGTGGACGCTTGCAGGACTTACAGCGCATCGAGCCGAAAACGGAGAGTACTTACGCCTGGAGACCTTAAACACCTAGTGGTGGATGAGGACCACGAGCTCATCTACTGCTATGTTCCCAAGGTGGCCTGTACCAACTGGAAACGGGTCATGATGGTGCTCACAAGCCGAGGCAAATACACGTGAGTGAGATGAAGAGATTTAGAGCTGAACGTCAGTCGAGCTGAAGATTTTGTGGGATCATACATTCATGGAAGAAAGTTCACAAAGACATACAGAAACTTTAAAGCTGCATTCACACGACGCTGCAGAGCAACCGCCAATGAACTTCCTGTGTTGCTGCATCATAGAAAACATAGATAATGCTGAGTGAGTAGCTTGGGTTTATATGTTTTGGAGAGCTCTACACAGGGGCCAGGAAACACATCACTGTGTCTGGGTTCACCAGATCTTTCAGTGTTTCTCCTGGTGCGCTGTACTCCACTCCTGATGGCCGTTTTAAATGTTATTTCCATTTGTGGCCCAGTTTAAGTATTAATCTGAGAGAGAGAAAATGAAAATAAAACTGGAGGATCTTTTTATTACCGTCTTGATGAAAATAAGAACAACATAATAAGCTCAGGAAGCTGGTGTGATTGTAAGCGCTACAACGGCAACCTGTGGCGGCTCTCCATCTGCAAGACAGCCAATCGCTGGAAGGCAAGCATAGGGGCACTGCAGACCTTGCACTAGCTCTAACGAGTGCCTGGATAGCGGAACTTGCTAGCTCACTACACTGTCCATCGGTGGCTGGTTAGCATAGCAGTTGCTCCAGCTCCATGGGTTCGGTGACAGGAGGGCGACCTGTCCAGGATGTGCCCCTCCTTCACCCAACAGTAACCGAGTTAGTCTCCGGCAACCCCATGGCCCCAGCGGGTTAAGAAAATGGATGGAAGTTCAGGACGAAAATCCTCGCATTGAGCGGCCATACTGAATTTATTGTTCTACCCTTTGATAAAGTCACCCAAAGTTGAGTCCCTGATTGGTTGATGCCAAAATTGTGCTGCAGGACCTCACATAACATCTTAATGACTTAATATTGAAACATGATGACCCTTCAGTGCTGGCTGCATCCAGTTCAGATTATTAGTCTTCCATGTATGTCTTTTACAAATCTGTCTATAATTATTGATATATTTTTGTAACTCTACTCAACAGAGACCCAATGAAAATCCCTTCCAATGAAGCTCATATTCCCTCCAATCTGAAGACGCTGAATCAGTACAGCATTTCTGAGATCAACCACCGCCTGAAGAACTACCTCAAGTTCATCTTTGTCCGGGAACCCTTCGAGAGGCTGGTCTCTGCGTACCGCAATAAGTTCACCCTGAAGTACAACTCTTCTTTCCACAAGCGCTTCGGCACCCGCATCATACGACGCTACCGTAAGAATGCAACACAAGACGCCTTGGTCAATGGGGACGACGTCAAATTCAAGGAGTTCATCGAGTACCTAGTGGATCCAGCGACCCAGAAAGATGGTCCGCTGAACGAGCACTGGCAGACGGTCTACCAACTTTGCCACCCATGTCACATTCACTATGACATGGTGGGAAAGTACGAGACTCTAGAGGAGGATTCTAACTACTTGTTGGAACTGGTGGGCGTCGGCAACTTCCTCCGCTTCCCGAGCTATGCCAAGTCCACTCGCACCACTGACATCATGACTGCTCAGTTCTTCAGCAATATCAGCAGCCAACAGCAGATTCAAGTTTACCAGCTGTACAAGATGGATTCCACATGTTTAACTACTCCATACCCAGCTATCTACGGCTGGACTAACAGATAACAGAGCTGGAACTCTGAGTGTGTCTGCTGTGTTCTAAAAGTTTGGGCAGCAAAAAAAAGACTAAAAAGCTGTCACCGTTGTGAAAATGATCCATGAACAGGACTGACTGAAGCAACGGAGGCTTGTGGAAGAACGTGCAGTCAGCAGAAGCACTGATTAGAAGGGAATGTGGCTAAAAGGACCGAGCGCATGCAAATACTGAAATGTGTGGGTGAAGCAGGTCTTCAAGGTGTTTAACAAAGGGGAGCTTATCCTCACGGGACGGACTCACAGAGGGGCTCTTCTGACCATGTTTCCTACAAACTGCTGACAAATACGGCTGTTTCCGATTCTGCATATCAAGCAGCGGCATCACACGCACCCTGACCCCGAAGCATCACGGAGGCTAAGCGCGTCTTCTTTCCCTTGATCAATAGACAAACTCAGTCAAATTGTAAAACAGTTTGCGCCCTCAGAGTCAACACCCATCACCTCCTCCGCTTAAACGATTCCTTCTAATTTAAAGCTTCTGATTTTACTCTCGAAACCTCTCCAGCTGTAACTAAATTGATTAAGTTTAACTTTATATTACTGGAACTCCTGTTTTACACCATGTGGCTTTAGTGAAATCAGCAACTCCTTGTAGTAGCATCCATCTATGTGGAAAGCAAGCGGACAGCAGAGAACAGCTGGGGAGGTTTGAAAAGGTTAAAAGATAACCGGTATCCTCATCAACAGCCTGAAACATCTTTAAATAATTTAATGTCCTTTCTGTTGTTAAGGTTTTATGAATGATTGCTGCGAGCAGCAATCACAGATTATTTAATTTGCTTTATATGTTAGAAGAAATAGATGTTTTTTTTTTTTTTTTCCTTTTTAGTTGATTAACATGTTTGTAAAGTTAAAGTGATCTGTCATGTTGAATCTTAAATCATCAAATCCACCCCAGCGTTGTAATTTCTGATGCTTTATTGCTTGGCTTTGTCCTTCTGTGTCCGAGTTTCCAGAGATTTACTGCTCCCTCTTCAATAACAGATGCCAAACAGTCGGTGCCAAACTTGCTGAAAGGCTTGAAGTCCTTTTAGTAAATCAGTCGAAGGATACCTGTCCCCAGAATTCTACAGTATAAACAAGTACACAAAAACAACAGATTACTAGAAGTAATCTGATGTAATGCATGAAATCAGAGGCTAGTTTATTTACTTTAATGCTGTTTTGTCAAGGGTATTAGTGAGTGTATTACAATCACAGCAATAGTCACACCAGGTGTCCGAAAAAGTTAAGAGACTAGTTTCGTTATTTTTTTCTCAAAAAGTAATCAAGTTAGAACACAAGTACAGCGGTCCCTCGCTATAACACAGTTTACATTTCGTGATCTTGAACAAACATTAATTGGACTAGAACTACATTTTGAAAAAGACTAAATGCATAACTTTTTAACACAACTATGAATAAAAACAGGCAGGAATATTATTCCGGAATAAATCAATTTAAACCTTACATAACTTTCAGTATTTTACTCTCTGTAAAATATATATATACTTTTAAATTATGCAATTTAGAAATAAGCGCAAATTAACATTGGGCCATTAATAATGATAAAATAAAATGATCTGGAGGGTCGGATCCGGGCCTTGTTTTTGACACATGTGCCATAGACTAAGAAGAGAGAATAAACTCACCCCGATATTTGCTTGAGGAATTCTTAATTTGTGCATAACTTTTGGATTTGTGCGTGTGTGATTCTTGATTTGTAGCTCATATAATATATTTTGCTACATAAGTACAAGCGATTTGTGCATAATTTTTAAAGATTTGTGTGTATAGTTAGTTTCAAGCTGTTAGGATTTTGAATTGAATTGAATTGAATGCCTTTATTGTCATTGTAAAAGTTACAACGAAATTTAGGTACAACTCACTCTCAATGTGGACACATGTTTATACAACACACAGTAATAAATATATGAAATATAGAAAAAAAGATTTCAATAAAAAATAGGATCAATTTGGGCATGTCTAAATTATAATTTATAATTTTAAATGCACTGTATGAGTTACAAATTAAGAATTACGCACACTTAAATCCAAAGTTCAAATCATGATTTATGCACGCACAAATCAGGGTGAATCTATTTTCTCTCCATTATATACTATTGTCAATCAATGTCCTTCCATACCAGGTCTACAGAATGTCTTTATTTTCATTCTACAACTTTAAAAGGTTTGAACTTTGAGAGTTTAAGCAAGAAAGAACATCTAAAATAATTCTCAAATATTTTAAATAGCCATATTTTTTGAACCATAAGACACACACATGATAAATAAAACAGCAGTTCAATATGGTATAACAAAGTTGCAGATTTTGTTTATTGTGGGATATTTTAAGAACATAACGAGGGACCACTGTAATAGCATTTTTTTTTTTAATAGATCCAAAATACCCAACTGTGAGAATAATATTCTCACAGCTCTTGTAAATCTCCTCAAACGTTCCTTGTGTTCTGCTCCATAAATGGACATCTGGCTTTAATAGAAAAGAGAAACTACCAGCTTGGCCTGCTGCTTCAGTCCTTGTTCTCCACAAACACAACAGTAGTCGTCTCAGCATGACTTCCTCCAGGGTCAGGAGAACACGCTTATTCTTCTTTTGTGCTTTAGCCGTCCTGCTGATGCTAGCGGCGCGCTATAACTTACTCAGCAGTTGCGAGAGTGTCTGGTGCTTAAACTGCCTATTTAGTGTAGAAAAGGGTAAATGAACGATACACTGGAGACCTTTTAGCTTGCAAACAACCTATTACAGACTCTTCTTTTCCTCTTACCTTGTTGCAAAAGGAACCTTTGTGTCAACAATCCATGCTGATCATACGGGGAAGGAAAAGAAAAGATTAACTTTAAAAATTTTTTTAAAAAATTCAAGAAAATTCTAATTAATTAAATTCTACAACTCTTAAAGATCTGTAAGTACATAAACTATACATACTGATAAAGATACAGACAAGCAAAAGAACTGGAAAATCAGTAGTTTTGCAGTCTATTAGCAGTTGGAAATGATGGACCTACAGCTCTTTCTCGAGGCCATGTCACACAGCCACTACGTACATTTTGTGCATTTTCCACAAAGGAAATTTTGGTTTTTCACGATACATGCATGATATACGTAATTCATACGTGTGTGCAGATGTCTGCCGGGGGTTTTGGCTGACGGGTTTTTGCGTTAATTTGTTTTTGAGTAAGTTGAAAATTACACAGTTTACGGTTATTTTAAGTAGTTTATATGCAGTAATTACATAAATAATACAGATGTGATGACGCTCATATTGTATATATTACTAAAATGAGTCAAAATAACCAATATAGCACCAACAACACCAGTAAAAAGAACTTAAAGGTTAAATTTAATGCTTTTTTTTTTTTTTTTTTTTTTTAAGAGATGACTATGCAAATTTGTAGCTTTCTGACCGTTCTGCGCATCTCCATTTGCTTTCCTCGCTGAAACATGGCGTAGCTTTCAGCTAGCTAAACAAGACGTGACTCATTATTCAAGACCCATTCTTGTAATCTAAAGTACAAAGTCAAACTGGAAAATACAGAAATAAAAACAATTCTTTTTTAAAAAGTAACATCAAGAAATGATTCAAGTAGTTTTAGCTTTCATGATGAATCGCCTCTGACAAACTGAACAAGACTCTCCCAGCATAGTATTTACAATGTCTAACTTTGAACTTTCAAATCCGTTTTAAGTAACTGAAAAATAAAACATGACTTAAAAACAAAAACCTCCTTCAAACCCTTCCTGGATACCTTCAGGTGTTGCTTCTCCAGGAGTAAAAGTTCGTCAGGTTTTTAATTGAAGACAGGCGGGACATTCGCTTCCCGCATCAATCGGCATTTTTTCATGCCCGGGAAAATACTCCACTACGTCCGGTTGGTGCGACTTGCCAAAATAAGAGCGGTGGTTTCAAAATAAAAGTCTGTAAATGAAAATGCATAAAAACCGTGCCTGAAAGGCAGAACAGTCCACGTTAAGGGACGTTTCACGCATGTATCAACTTTTGTATTGCGTATTTGGTTCACATATAACACTAAAATTACGTATTTTTCCAACAAATCACTAATGATTTACATATAAACAGTTCAATAATCGGGTATTGTGTGTGGCTGTGTCACATGGCCTTTACACAACAGGTGTAAACCCAGTAGGCACAGGATATCTATAAGATACCTAATACACATACACCGTAGATGTCTGCAGGACATTTCTGACAACTCTGTTACATGTCTACCAATAGTGGTTTACTGCACATCTACTTGTAGACATCTAATCTTAGAATCTACTTAGATACTTTTCTAAACATGTCCTAGTTAAAATAAATGAATAAATACTGCAATTTACATCTATTCATTCATCTTCAGAACCCCCTGAATCCCTTTTGGGGTCACAGGTTCCGATCTACAAGGATCCAGTTGTTTCATGTAATAGAAGCGTTTTATGTTGGACAGACATGGTATATTTATGTTTTTATCAACGATGTCTACTATCAGACTGACAATCTTCCGCCCTGATTAAACTAGCATACAATGTATTTAAAAAAAAAAAAAAATTTCTCCTAATGGTAGTACTGTATTTTAAATTATTGTCATTTTTGGACTATAATAAAGCACTAAAGCAGGCACATAACGTCAAATGACTACGCTACCCAGAATGCCTAGAGGGGTCAAGAATGAGACAGTTAGGTGAAGGGAAGTCTTTGTTGTCAGTTGAATTGAATTTCATGTTTTCTGCTTTCCCCTTTGTTCAGTTGTAATACTTAAAACACAAAAAAAACAAAAATCTGGAAATCAGTTTGAGGTCAGTAAGCACAACAAAACTACAATAAGTATTGTTGAATAATATAACGATGATTTGATATATGGAAATAGTCTTTTGAGAATAATATAAGTCGTATGGGTATTTTTACAATTGTTAGCTAACAGATACATTTGCTGGATGTCACATTTTGATTATGGTTCTGTATCAAGCCTATGTATACGAGTCCAGTTCGCAAAGATGCTGACAATTATGTTGACAGTATTTTTCACTGTAGCTGGAACTACCAGAGCATGTAGTGAAAACATGTTTACATGCTTAGGAATCTCTGGACCAAATAAACGAAATATATTAAGTTGTAAAGAAACGTCTTCTTCCTGGATATTGAATATGACAGAATGTCTGATGAAGTGGAATTTTTACATTTCGACATACAAGCTAAGCTATTAGCCCGACAAAATAATTGAAAGGAGTGGATAACAACAAGTGAACCAGTAAGAAGTGAGGGATAGCAAAAGATAAAAACCAGCTCGGTTACTGTTGTAAACCCAACTCTATGCGTCTTAACCACAGCTCCTCCTCATAACATAAACGTTTACAGCGTGAGGTCATCACCAGAATGCCTGGACTTTCTCTGTAAAGCAAATGTTTGGATTCGGTTATCAACCTCAAATATTACGTCAATGCACATGTTTCCAGTCCATTTCTGGTCAAATACATTAACAGCTCTCACTGTTGGTAATCTGGAGCCTTTTTCTTTTTCTTAAATCTCTTTTAGTTCTCAGCTTAGATATGAGTTCAATCTTTTTGTTCAAATATCAAAGCGTATTCCCCAAAAGTATGAACCTCCAAATGATCCATAGTAGTATCTTAAATACTCCAACATGTTTGTTTTTCTCGATTTGATCAGAAAATGTGCGCATTATGTATACAGCACAGATGGACAAACCCAGGAGCATCTACGTGCTCCCTCTCCTCCCGGTCAAAGACTGGACACTTTTGGACTCTATGACATCCAAACTGCTGTTTTATGGTATTTATTTTTGTTGTGTTGATATTGAATGACTCGTATCAGTTGCCTCATCCACACAAAGGAACACACTATTGATCTGTGGCATGATTGTTTCTCTGTGCCTTTCATTCACAGCAACACAGAGACATGAAAAATGCTGCTGGACACTTCAACATGATGCACCAGTCGGCAATGAGTCGGTAATAGATTCAATATCTGTAAAAGTGAGCCTTCAAACAGACAGAACGCCCATCGATACCTGTTTGTTCACCATTTCTTTGTTTGGGACATAAATTAATCTTCGTATTAATGTTTTGCTGTTCAAAATCAAGATAAATTTGCTTTATGTACGTTTTCTGGTTGTTTTTGGCTTGATAACTTGTTTGAATAAGAAGATACTAATCATGTAAAGTACCTTATGAGGTCCCCAGCTGTGGTATCGGTCTGACCTCAAACTGCATGGGCTTTAGGAGCATTTAACAGCATTTGAGCATACCGGTAGTCATTTTACATTAAAGTCAGATTAAAGCATTTGTATTCTCTGAACAGTCATTCAAACAGTAAAGTCTTGAAGGCTTTTCTTAGTACCTACGGGGTCATCTGGGTTAAACAAAAACAAGAATTCGAGAAACTTCCTATCAAATTCGCTCTGTTTGTTCAACAACAGCAAACGGAGATTCCATAAGAAATGGTCAATATCAGAGAGTAAATTGTTGGGATTGTTGTGTTTTTAGCAATAGCCGGAGGCCTTTGCACCCTAGTGATTTAAGATGCCAAAGTACGCACACACTGTGGATCGTGCATTGTTTACGTATTGGTCCGAAATGGGTATTTTTTAAAAAGATCTTGGACTTTTTTTTTTAAAGAAACTCCATTTAAAACATCAGTATTTACACAAACTTGTGAATACTTACAAGCAATTTTGAAAGCAATCTGGTACAAAGCATTCTGGTTAATAAGAGGGTTGGTTAGATTGCATTGACCTCAGTACCCGGTTATTTCGTCTGTAAAACTCCATCCCTGAAGAATGTAAAATCAAGAGAAAAGGGAAAATAAAATGGCTATCCATCTTTACTTGCAGCTTTTGCCACAATACTATAACTTTCATGAAAAATATTTTAAACACATGTCAAGTCAACACTGCAAGCATTGATTACATTTTGTACAGGATTGGTAAAACTTGACTCTTTTTGGTTGTATTTCTGCTCATCATCCCTCAGTGGATCTCCTGGGTTTCCATGTATCTGTTGTCCTGACATCCTCCTCCCTCTGAGCTGAGGTTGCAGCTGCACATGTTGCCAGAAGGCATCGGTGCTTTACCCTTCTCCCTCCTGTAATGTCGGTTAACACAGTAATAAAACAACTTTTTGCCTTCATGAATCGTTGATTTACTGACAGGAGCAGATTTAAACTTTTCCCCTTTTCCACTTCCTTTCAAACTGTCCTCTCTCCGTTCCTCTTCACCTTTTATACCACAGACTTCTACCGGTCAGAGTCCTGTCCCCCTGCAGAAGTGTATCAGTGGAGGGGAGGAGTCTGAGTACAGGCGTGTCATTGGTGACTTCATCTCGTGGTGTGAGCGGAACCATTTGCAGCTAAAACTAATGAACTGGTGGTGGACCTGAAGAAGATCAAGACTCCAAGTACCTGGGAGTGTACATTGATAGCACACTAGACTGGGGTCAGAACGCTGACGCTTTGTCTAAAAAGGGTCAGAGCCGTCTCTAGAATGAAAAAGAAACTGCAAAGCATCCTGGATTACTCCACCCATCCCATCCACCCGCTCCTACAGGAGCTCACGGGCCGCGAGACTAAGACTCCCTGCAATAAACACAGAGCGCCACTGAAGATCCCTCCTTCCTGTGGCAATTAAACTATAAAACTCTTCATTATAAAACAGCTTCTCAGGTACTTGTCATAACATTTTCGCACTGATTGGATTGTAAATAGCGTTTTCTTTCTCTTGTGTATTCCTATTTTTATCGTCTATAGCAATTTGGTGACAGAAGCTGTGCTGTAAATGTAATTTCCCCCTGGGATAAATAAAGTATTCACATGAAATGTTAGCTAAATCTCAAATTAGTGGCTAAATGCCTAAAAAACTCAAATAAATAAATAAATAGGTTAACCGGAACAGCTAGCATGTAGCGGAAATATTAGCTAAACTCCAAATTAACCTAAAAATTCTTAGTAAAATGCCAAAATAATCCAAAAATCTAACAGAATGCCTATTTTTAAAACTGTAACTTTTTAACATAATTCTGACTAATAAAAAGTCAGGAATATTATTCCAGAATAAATCATCTTAAACCTTAAATAACTTTCAATATTTTATATTCAATATTCAACAAATATATTTTGTCAAAATTAAACAAGTTAAAAATAGGCGCAAGATAACATCGGGCCGTTAATAACAATAAAATAAAAATGATCTGGAGGGCCGTAAAAAAACAGACTTGAGGTTTTAATAACTGATAAAAGATCAGAAAAACTTCAATGTCAGAAAGTTGCAGACATCTTTAAACTAAAACCTGGTGAAGAAGTGGGAAAAACAAATAAAAAAACATTACTATATTTCTTCTTTCATAGTAATATATAAATATAAATAATTTATCATATATACAAGTGATGTGTTTTGCAGTATATGAAAATATTGCAGTTATTCCTGTTTTGATATATTGAATAAATACAATCATAAACTGATATATTGTTATATGTACTGGAATATATTAGACTGTATATTGAAAGGGGTATTAATCTGATTTTAATATATTATAAAATGTACCTCTGTATTAGATATTATATCCACAAATACACAAATTGCAGTAATTTGTTGAATATTATGTACATAATAAAATGTGTTCAATATTCTCTGAATTATTTAAAACTCTGCCTTAAAAAAATATTGATTTCTTAATAAATTCAAGCAGCTTCTGGGGTTGATTTGGTATTCTTGAGCAGATTATAAATTTGATTTATTTTTATAATTGTATGTTCTTATATGTTCTCTTGTCCAGGTCTATAAAGATGAAATCAAGTTTTAAAAAGCAGTTTTAAGATATGACACATGAAGAAACTCGACCTCCGTTACGTTAAACAGAACAGGATCTCCTCTTTAGCTCAGAGATCAGATAAAGGTCTAACTCAGAAAGGATGGAAAGACTGTAATAGTAATACAACTGCAAACACTCCAATGCCCTGCTGTAAACACGGTGCACCAAAATAACAGGGAATGAAGTTTTGATGGGTGACTGAGTGCAGCCATTCATCTGTCTTGCAGGATACACACATGCTCACAAACACACTCGGCTGTGTTTTTTTCTCTCCGTCTGACCTTGTGGTCCTGATTCTGGAATAAACACTGGCCTTCCTTACCCTATCCAGGGATCAACCCTGTCATTAGGAAGCCGGCAGTGCAGTGTGCATCATACACATTTAGGTGAAAGCTAAGCAGACCAAAAAAGAAACTTCGGCATGTCCGCCAGGCTGTGGTGGAGTGGGCAGCACCGTTAGAGCATCAGAGCCAGAACTTCAAGTCGGTCGAAGAATCTTATTAGAAGATCTGTTCTGTGCAGAAGCTCCAGAGCTGACTGGAACCTCGTGGACAACACTGCACTTCTATCACACACTATACTTATTCCTTTTTAAGACAAGTAGTTTCTCCTCCAATCTCGGGTCCTGCGCAGTATCTTAACTGTTCCTCCGCTTTTCAGGACTGAGATGTTTCCGGCTTCGGTGGGTTTTGACCCTGCCACTGAGCGTACAGCCTGTTCATCCATCTGGCTTCATTGTCTCTAGTGTACCTCCTCAGGACCAGGAGCTTCAGGTATGGGCATCTGGCTGTACCTGTGCCTCTTGGGACTTGCTTTTTCATTGCACCTCTCTGGGCTTCTGTCAGCTGACTCACTTCCCTCCGAGCTGCCTTGATTTTAGCCTCCAACCGGGATGGGCATTGCTTTCTCCCATGGTTTCTCTTATATTCAAGCATTTCAGGGATCACTACTGCCGTAGAGTAAACCAGTTCATCGGTTTCTGTGATTGTTGAATTCCCCTCAATGCTTCATTCACAGTTTTCAGGAGACTTCCAGGCGGTTCTTGATTTAACTATTGTCGTTGGTGGTCGGAGTTGCCTGGTGTTCATTCTAGACATGATTGTGTCGTGGATGTTAGAACATTGAGAAACTAGTTGTTTGGTAGCCTTGATTGTGGGTTCTGAGGCATCCATTCACTCCACATTCTGCATGTAACCTCTCTGAGAAGGATTACTTGATCAGCATTCCAACATGTTTTTACATTTCCTTCTTGTACCCCACTTTCCATCAAGGTGCTCTGGTTCCCCATGCAGCACCTGATGCAGACCTTGTTTGGCCGAGCGACATCTGAACGTGTTTCATTGTCTCACATTGATTAGGAGGTAGCGTTAAGGATTACGCTAATTGTTCATCATTGTAATGTTAAGTGTCTCATCACTAGCTCCATCAAGTGCTCATTGCGCCATGTGGGTACAAAAACTTTTTTCGAAGTTTTTTTCAAAATTGTCATGTTTCCATTTGGTAAATTTATTATCGCAAATCCAATTGGCTCCATTTCATGGCAATGGAAATGCGGCTGGTGAAGCAGTGCAACTGTGATGGACGCTTTTTAGAAAATCACTCATATGAACAGTTTTAAACCTTATTTACCATTATAAAATACTGCTTCTTATGACTCGTTTTTGATAGAAATGATTTATTTGGCAAAGAGCCTCGAGTGTGCTTTAAATCGTTTCTCTCCCTTCTTCCTGTCGACATCGACGATCTTACAGCAGTGGTTTCCAGGGAACCAGGAATCAGGTTTGAAGTGTTGCTATGCCTCTAAATTTTGCGTTGATCTTTAATCAGAATGAACTAAAGAACAGAAACACTTACTGTCACTATTTAGGGAACAACTATAAACTATCTTTAATATTACATTGCCAGCAAGTTGCACGTTTCAGTTGTTTAACATATGTTCAGAAGACTAATTTGTGTTGGTACAAAAGACCAAACTTTCTTCTGGCCTTACCCTGAAGCTGCATAAAGCTGCACAACAACGGACAGAAAAAATCAAAAATTTCAACGGAGAAACCACTAAAAATGACAGAATGTCACACAAACTAATAAAGTCTGAACGTAACATACTAAATTTCTGTAGTTAACTCTAGTTTTGCTTTTATAATTAGCACATCCACATGGTGCGGAGCTAGCAAAACAGCTAGCAAGCTAAAACTAGCTTAGCCAATGTAGTCGATCCATACAATAAATGAACATTTTAGCTCAAAACTATATTTACAGTCATCCTCTAAACTTCTTAAGTGAGTGTGAGTTGCAGATGCCCAATCATCTCATGGAAAATGTGGAAAACCAGTCAAAAAAGTCGACCTGTTAACATGTTCACATAAGCAGAGTGATAGAACACATGTTCTGCACAAAATATAAAAATAACCTGGAAGTTTTTGTACGGGAAATGTATCCTCGATTATTAGAAAAATACATATAATATATATATATATATATATAGTTGATACATAAAAATTGTATAAAAGTATGATTAAATTAATTTAATGCAAATTAAACATAAATTTAGCTCTTACATAAAACAAAAAAGAATAATTTAATCAAAATGTTAATTTTAATTTAAAGTGAATAATTTACTATTTGCATTCTGCTAAGAAAAATAACAAAAAAATATATATATAAATGAAAAAAAAGCTTTTCAAACCAATGATACACCAGTTTCACTTTTTGTCTAAGGCTAATTTAAGAGTTCAGTTCTATCTCCATGAAATGACTTGAAAAAAATGTAGATTACTAAATCAAAACTAAAGTCTTTGCTCAGCACTACTTCTCCATTTAAAACCAATTTCCATAAACATGCATGTCTGAAGTTCAAAAGTACTTGAGTGGGTCAAGCTTTCCTCTCCTCTTTAATTCAATGAAAGAAAGTTCATCAGATTAAGTGCTGCTGGTCTGTTCCTGGTCATAGTGATTCATCTCCTTTAGCTCTGAGAGCTTTTTGACACAAACCCGGTTTGTAGCATCTATTCCATGAGTATATAAAATATATTGTCTATTTTTGAAACAGTCAAGTCTATGGCGTAATGGGGGCTGATTACATTTTTTAGTTATAAACATTTGATATTCTTCACACAGATAATTTTGTCTCCTTGTTTGTTGTAATATTTTCAATGCAATGACATTACTATGGGAGACGGAGGCAAACTGGTGCAGTGCTAAAGTTGATGCTTGCACATAAATGAGTATACTGTTAACAGGAGAGTGACATGCGGCCTGAGAGGCCCACTTGCTGTTGGACACAAATTCTGAGCTGCTGGGAAGGGCGATGCTTTATGGGCCGTGAGAGATCCCTTAATGTCTTTAAAGGGGCCACACCATGAAAAAAACAACTTTTGAGCTTTTAAGTGTATTAGATTGTTCATTCTTCACTATAAAGAACATCAAAGCGGTATTTTGATCTGTTCACACATTTCTGAGTAATCCTGTGAAAACCTGCGCTCAGCGGCAGCCCCTCCCATACCCACGAAAACGAGCGAGTCCTCACGATCTGAGGTAAGAGAGTGAGACCGCCCCTTTCAGGAACAGTCTGCTCTACAAGCACCGCCCCCAGTCTAATACCAACGCTCAATATCTCCACAGAGCTAGCGGTGATCAGCAAAGAAACTTTCATTTTTAAACACATTCCATAACACGGTTTACTTAACGGGCTCCACGCGGTTCCATGAGCAGACTCTACGCGATTCATAAACACATATCATAAACACGATCCATATGGTTTCATGAACATGATCTGAGCAGTTTCATGAATGCGCTCTACGTGTGCTTTATAAATCTGATTTCATGAACACGCTCCACGCGGTTTCATAAACGCGCTCCATGCGGTTTCATGAAGACGCTCAACGCGGTTTCATAAGCATGTGTTATAAACACGCTCCACGCTGTTTCATAAACATGCTCCACACGGTTTCATGAACACGCTCAACACTGTTTCATGAACAGGCTCCAGAAGGTTTCATAAAGATGTGTTATAAACACGCTCCACACTGTGTCATAAATATGCTCAACGTGGTTTCATGAACACGCTCCACGCGGTTGCATGAACACGCTCCACGCGGTTGCATTAACACGCTTAACGCGGTTTCATGAACACGCTCAACACAGTTTCATGAACATGTGTTATAAACACTCTCCACACTGTTTCATGAACACGCTCCATGCGGTTTCATGAACACACTCAACGCGGTTTCATGAACGTGCTCTACATGGTTTCACGAACACGCTGTACTGAGTTTCACTGTTATAGTTTGGTGTTGTTTCCTTTCTTGGTTTGTTGTTTTTCATTACTTACATTTAAATTTAAACTTTCGTTCATCACATCACACTCACATGAAGAAATGCATTTCCACAGCGTGACATGAACACTTGTGGCGGAGGGATACACAGTTAAAAGTCTCAACACATTAAACAGTTTTGGACATCCCTACCTCTGCAAATGCCTCAACAATTGGAGGGGTAGGGAGAAGCCATAGGAGTAGGGGAAAAAATTCTGATTTTTCCAAAAACGTACGTGGCGATGCGTGATCATGAGTGTTCTGAATGTGGACTGTGCGCCTTTAGTGTTCTAAACCCAGTCCGGGGGTGGCTTCTCTACGCCCTAGACTAGACAATCTGAAGTCTTTCCAGGGATCTACTTTAGCCACTCCTCCAGTTTGGGAGTTACTGCCCAGAGTGCCCCAATTAGCCCAGGAACTATTGCCACCTTCACTTTCCAAGCGTTCTCCAGTTTCCAGAAAACGCGTTGAGCTGTTTCCTCATTGAGAGCTTTTACTTGAATGAATCATATTTTTATACAATACTTTAAACATGGCTTACATAGAAAATGATACATTTCAATTTATGTGGCGCTACATTCAAAATGGCAGGTGCACGATAGTCAGCTGCGTGGTTGAAACCGAACAAACTAATTACTTTTCTCCACTTCTTAAACATAAAATAACCATAAACAAAACATTTCTATTAGACTTTGAGAACAAACTAACAGTTTAGACTCAAGAAATATTCTTAATAAATTAATATTTACCTGAAAGGAGAAAGAAAGAAAACGCGTCGATCTGTTTCCTCATTGAGAGCTTTTACTCGAATGAGTGAAACAAGCCCTGTGCGCCCCCTTCTGGCCGTTGTAGGCATAAACTATTGAAGGAATGAAAAGTAAGAAAATGACAGATTTTGAGAAAGAAAGCATTAATAAGGATATTGGGTGATTTTTCTGTGATATTAAAATAAAATTTTACACCTAATAAAGTGGCCGGTGAATGTATTTATATTCTTTTGTCAAGTTCTACTTTCTGTTTTGTGTCTTCTGTGAAGGCCAAACAATCTGATTTTGTTTAGTAAAATCAGCTTCCAGTCAAGACAGCTTCAGCATGGGTAAAAAATGACTGTGTTGGCTGTGGAAAGACCTGCCATTATATTGCTTTGTTTTTCATGAATCAAACAGTTGTCAGAAAACTGTAAACCTGCAAAGAAAGGCTGTCTGGAAGGGAGGGTGGTATGTTGCAAGTTCATTGAACCTTTCAACATTTGGTTTAAAGTTTTTATACAATAAAAATGAGTTTTTGTGGAGTAAAAGTGAAAAAGAATGAAAGACTAAGGACAAAACAACAACTTAACTGACTCGTCGAAGGCTGGTAAAACTGATACAACTAAACTTTATTGTTACATTTTAAAGCACGGATAAATGGTTTTAAAAAGACAAATATCTGACCTGAAAGTTAAACACTGAAAATTATTTCAAGTCAATTCAATTGTATTTATGTAGTCCAATATTACAACATCGTTGTCTCAACAGGCTTCACACTGACATTTGTCCAAAAACATCAAATCTGTCATGAAATATAAACAATAACTGGCTAGACCAGATCATTTTATTTTTTTATGACCTGATATTGACTTGCAATTATTTCTAACTTGTACATTTTTGACAAAATATATTTTAATGGAGAGTAAAATATTGAAAGTTACTTAAGATTTAAGCTGATTTATTCTGGAATAACATTCCTGCCTTTTTATTATTTATAATTATATTAAAAAGTAACAGTTTTAAAGTTTAAAAAAATGGTTACTTTTTTGGACTATTTTGGCATTTACTAAGATTTTTTGGGCTATTTTGAAGTTTAGCTAATATTTGAGCAACAGGCTAGCTGTTTTGGCTAGTCTAGGCTTTTTTATAGTTTTTAGGCTGTTTTAGGAAGTGAGCTTATATTTTAGCTACATGCTAGCTGTTATGGCTAATTTTTTGTTTTGTTTTTTAGGCTGTTTTGGAATTTCTTGTTTAACTACATGCTAGCTATTAAAGCTAATTTAGGCTTTTTTTCATTTTTGGTGTTTTTTTTAATTAGCCAATATTTCAGCTACATGCTAGCTGTTTTGGGTAATTTTTTTTCATTTTTTTTTCAGGCTGGTTTGGAGTTAGGCTAATCTTTACACACTAGCTGTTTTTGCTAATTTAAGTTTTTTTCAGTTTTTAGGATATTTTGACGTTTAGCTATTTTTTCAGCAACATGCTAGCTATTGTGGCGAACCTTAGTTTTTTTTTTTATTCTAGGTTTTTTGGTCTAATTTGGCATTTGGCTAATATTTCAGCTTGCCATCAGCTTCTGCTTTTTCATCAATCAGTTTCAGCATCTTCAGCTATCAGCACTAGCATCTTCAGTGGCCACATTCAGCTTACAGCATTCACACTAGCATGATCGCAGTTAATACCATACATCTTATTCATGATTATGTTAAAATTAAAAATGTTGTTTTAGTGTTCAATAAATGTTTATCCTGTTCGGTTGGCGACCCTAAGGTGCGTTTTGGATTTTGGCCCCTTGTGTGATTGAGTTTGACCCCCCTGCTTTAGACCCTCCATCTCAGTGAGGAAAAACTCAGACAACAAAACAACTCTAGGAAAATTTCTGCATCTCTCTGAAAAATTACTCATGGTATTAGACATGCTTTTTGTTTGACAGAATTGGACAAATAATGAGTTATTTTGTTGTGCCAGCTTTTTTAGTCAATAACCAATCAAATTCTTAATGTTGGTGAGACGTTTGTGACTTCTACAGGTCCACTCCTCATGACCATGTAGAAGGATGTCTTCTACAAACATTTTTAGATCAAAACTTAAAGAAGTTTATGTGTTTTCCTCTTATTCGTGGATCTTTTTTTTAATCTGGTTGATTTTTTGGGACATTTTTTTCTGCTGGAAGACTCGTGACCGTCATCTGAGGGCAAGTTCTCTGACATGAAGTGGGTTGTTAGGCTCCAGAATGACTGAAAGTATTGAACCTGTCATAGATGAAGCAAGCAGCCCAGACCATAACCCTACCTCCTACTTGTCTCACAGCAGGAGAGAGAGTATTTTAGTGTCTCCTAAATAACCACGGACTGTTGGTGATGATATTACTTAAAAGCACGTGCGCATTGACAACTCAGACTGAGTTTGTTGCTGTGTTTTGGGTTGATGGAGGGAACTATATCTTCGGATGCATCTGTGCCTTCTCTCAGAATCCCTCCGGGTGATATCTGATTAGCCGCTCGGTGTTGTTTGCAGGCTAGCACACACACGGCCGCAGCTGAGTCCTCCCCTCAGACTAAAGCTGACACCCCCGTCCTCCTCCTCCCTGTTTTAGGTTTGGTGCCAAATGAGATTGATAAGTGTCTAAATAAAGATGGATCGAGTGGCGTTTCACTTAAGGATCGCTGAGCATCCTCCTCAGGCTGAGTCATCTGTCCTCTGCAACACCGCAATCCATCTTCTGCTGTCCAAAGTACATTCACCGTTCCTGTGAAATATGGAGGACACCTTATAGTGGAGAGGGGGGGTCACAGTCTCCAGGCCAGGAAAAGGGTCTCCTCTGACAAATACCTGAAGTTCACTGATCTCTGCACTTTCCCTATGGCCAGACTATTTATCTGAAAACATCAATTTAATGATTAGTTCAACTTGTCATCACAACAATAAAGTCCTCTGTATGACCTTTATGGTGATGCTTCTATGTTAGGGTCGACCATGTTCGTTTGTTTGTTGAGTGATTCTTTTAATTCAGATGTTAGACAGGCTAAGAGGCTCCATGGAACAGTCAAAGTAACTTCTGCTGCTCCAAATCAAACCAGATTAAATTAAATTAAATTAGTATATTAAATCTAATCAATTTACATTAAATTAAATTCAATCTAATCAAATTAAACAAATTAAAAATAAATTTAATTTAAATTAAATTACATTAGATTCAATCAAATTATAGTGAATTAAATCAATTTAAATGAATCAAAATTCAATTTAAATAAATTAATTACATTTTATTAAATTAAATTTTATTACGTAATTATATTAAATCTAATCAATTTACAGTAAATTAAATTAAATCTAATCAAATTAATTCAAATTAAACAAATTAAAATACAATTTATTTAAATTAAAATACATTAAATTCAACCAAATTATATTGAATTAAATAAATTTAAATAAATCAAAATTAAATTTAAATTTAAAATAAATTTAATAAATTAAATTAAAGCCAATCAATTAACATTAAATCAAATCAAATTAAGTGAAATTAAATTAAAATACATTAAATTTAATAAAATTCCATTCAATCAAATCAAATGAAATTCAATCAAATTAAATTAAATTAAACTGAATTAAATTAAATTACAAAACATTACATCATATCAAATTTAAATCAGCCAGTGGCTGCAAACCACATTTGGGTACGCACACAACTCTGTACAACACAAACATAAGCACACATGACCCATTCAGGATATTGGACGTGCTGCGCTGGAATTACACACGTTTTTTTCACAGCAGCTTAATGTGACAAAAGACAAAAATAACAGTACATAAAGTCTGAAGGGGTCAACTAATATGAAAACTCCTGCACAGGTGAATGCATCTGGTATTTGAAAAGTTGAGTTTATTTAACTTCAGGAGACACATCATGAAAACTGCTGAGCAGACAGTCAGATCTTTGTGGAACAGTTTTATTAGACTCTGTGGTCTTATTTTACTTCAGTTTCTGCTGGTTTTAAACCGCTAAATGTGTCACATTGACTTCAGCCTGAATGTGCAAAAACGCTTATTTAACAGATTAAGCAGCCATTGTTTTCTGCAACACTTCCGGCTTTTGCAGAGGAGATTCATAGGAACCTGTCCGGATGACTTAAGTGTTCAGCAGTCGTGAGGTGTGGGGGTTTGAGTTTCACAGCCGCAGAGCTACTCAGTCGGAAAACTGCAGGATGAACTTTAGCTCTGAAAGGAGCTTTTGAGTTAAAAGATTCAAATCAACCCAGTTAGAGGAAAAAAAATGTGTCAAAAGCTGAAATGAATGTTAGAAAAATCAGCTAGTATACAAGCTTCAGCACACATCATCTGAGTCAGCAGCTCTTCCTCTTTTTTTGTGCTGTTTGCGTGAAGAGGCCAAACAGCTGCAGACACTTGCTCCAGCTTTCATTAGGCTTTGCTTGTTATTAGTTTGTGTGGATACAGCAGTGAATACATCTGTTTGTTACAGGAAAAACACTTCAAAACAAGATTAATCATGTTTAGACCATTTAGAATCATAAGCATTAATGGAAATCAAACTATTTTTATGCTATAAAACACCATTAGTGTTTGATGTCTTAACATTTTTATGCCTTTTTGAGTTACATCTGTCAATTTTACCTTGTATTCTTCTTTTAGGCCAGGGCCGGGGCATAGGCCACCTAGGCGGCTGCCTAGGGTGCCACCTGCCGGAAGGGACACCAAATTAGAATGATTAGGCCATATATTTATGTTTTTTTTTTTTGTTTTTTTTTTTTTTTTTTTTTTAACAGTTTGACACATCATTCTTTACCTGTAAAATAAATGAAAAAAGGGCCAGGAATCGATAAAAAAAAGAACTAATTAATCACAAATCTGGAAAAAATTCATCGCGATTAATCAACATTATCTTTTTTTCTCAGTTACAGTATTTGCAAACCACTAATTATCTGCAATTAATCACAAATCCCACACAAAATGATACATTTATTTTAACTCTTTGGAACCTAAAACTCAGTTTTTGTCTATATTTTAATTTTCTTTATTTTCCATTTGAAAGACTACCTAGTTGCATATTTGGTATTATTTTAATCAGCACATCCGCACTTATGCAACACTACCTTTATTTTGTCGTTTTTCCATGTGGAACGGTTTTGTCGCTGTTGGTGCTTCTTACGAACTTTAAGGATTAAAAAAGAAATAAAACAAGCCCTCAGCCACAGCTTTAGAGCCAAAGAAGGAAGGAAGAGGAGAAAAAAACGGACTCAGAGCAGAGGGTTTGTCTGCTTTACTTACATTCAATTACTTGGAAATTCACCCCCTCCATCATTTCTGTAGAAAAAAAATAGTTTTTGGTTGAAAAAGAAGAGTACACCAAAACTGCCAGTTTAGATTTCTTTTTTCTTTCTATTTTTAAAACCTTTAAAAATATTTAAGCCTTTAACACTTTAACATAGAAAAGTGTGTTTGTTAGTGGTGGTACAGCGGTAAGCACGTCAGCCTCTAGACAATGTGTTTACGTTTTTTAGTTTTGAAAATTAAAATAAATACATACTTATTGCAACATATTCCAGGCTGCTACTGAAGGGGGGACAACAAAATTCCCTTTTCGCCTAGAGCAGCATGCAGCTCAGCCCTGCTTTAGGCCAAAGTTTCTGCTTTTATTTTTATTTTAGAAAAGCTGAAGAAATGCTTTAAAGTTACCTCAAATGTAAAAACGTCCTATTTTGACTGTGCTGCACCTCATTTCCAAACTTTGGTAAACTAAAGAAAATAAAATAAAGATATATATCAGTTAAACTTTTTTTTCTGAAAACACACAGATGCATCCTGGGAATTTGATCTCGACTATGAATTCACCTTGAACGGTTTCTACAGAAGACCTGCTGGGACAGCGGGTATTGAAGTCTTTGATTTTGAGCCTGTTTACCATCATATCCCAGTACTCCTTCAAATGATCAGACAGATCATATCTTCTTTAAATGCTACAGTCAGACCGGGGTGTGTAGAAACACTACAAAACATGGGATTTTTATATATATATTTTTTATTAATCTTTGTTTTATTTAAAAAAAAAAGGAATATTTCTTGGTAAGGCAAAATGAGCAGAATTGCAAAATTGTCATTGTTTCTTACAGATACAGATTTTTTTTTGCATTGTAAACCAATAATAAGAAGACACACAGTAAACATACACACTTCCCAAAACAATGCTATCGTTTGGATTAAATAACCCCCCACCCTTCTAAACTTGCAAATGTTCAGTCTGGAAGACATAAGTGCCAACAGGTTTGCTGTGAAGAAGAGAGCTCCCAGTATCCTTCATAATCTGACTAAGAATCCATTAGCAGGTTAATAATTTGATCTAAATATTAAAAGTAAAAAAAAAAAAAAAACACTTAATATAAAAGTCTTGGTACCTCTTTATTTTATTACCATCAGTAAAGATTATTTGGCTTTTTTTTTTTTTCTCCTTGTAAAAAAAAATAAAAGAGTCTCCTGAGGCTTTGAACAAATGCTTCCACTTTGGTCAAAACGTTTACAAAAAGCGCCGTTTGCTTCAGTTTTGACAGCAGTGTAGATGGTAGCAGCTGAGGCTGTTGATTCAGATCTCCTTTCACAGCTTTCCAAAAAATATATAAATATAGGGAGATAAATGGGAGAATTTGATATCCAAAGGAGTCCGAGGTGTCACATTGAGCAGATGATCAGAAATCGCCGACTCAGCAAAAGACTTATCTTGTAAAGAAAAAAAAAAAAAAAAAAGATAATTTGACTATTTTTGTGGTTCAATGTAATCACACACTGATCTGATATGATGTAGGGCGGTTTTGATTTGCTCATCATTACTAAAGAATCTGAATCTCCTGCTGAAATTACATTTGTCTTCTATTGCCATTATTAATAGCATTGTTTATTCAGAGTTGACTGAATTAAAGTGAGATTTAATTTATTTCATAATCCATGAGAAGTTTCCTCCAACCTTCATCGAGCAGTTAGGATCAGCTGATCCTGTAGAATAACTAGTATTCAATGAATTCAGAAGCGCTTTGGTGTAAATCATATTGTACCATACAGAACAGAATAAAAGAAAGCTAAAATAAAGTTGTTTTTTTTTTTCACGAGATGAAAAAAAATTAAAAAAGTTTGGGTTCATCTGGTTAGCAATCTTCTGGTCAGGAGAAGCTAATGTTCCCATCGTCCCTGCATGGTACAGCTGAAGGCCGCTTCAGTCGCCCACGTCGCCGTCCTGGTCCCCGATCAGCCACAGGAAGTGGAAGCTGAGGGCGAGCAGCGCCGTGCCCAGCAGGTCGCCCAGAGCGGTCAGGTACGGGATGGAAAAGCTGTCGGGGTCTTTGCCGCTGCGCCACATTGAGTGAACCATCCAGTCTGCTATGCTTAGAAGCAGCAGCACCTGGAAGAGAATGGAGGTCGAATAAACCTGTGCATCCCAGACATGTCTCCTCACCTCAAGGACTATCAGATCTTATGACAAATATGGGGTAAAAAAGTATAAATTTTATCCTGAATCGGTCTGATTGTGTGAATGCTGTGTCGGCATCCTGTTTCTTTTTCTTATAGTTTGTGTCAGATTTGTACATTTTTTGCCATGTAAAAACTCAAGCACGCTTTAAGCAAGTTCTGCAATGTTGATATCAAAACATTCAGCGCGTTCATGCCACTGTAATGTACTTTTGCCATTCACGTCTTTTACTCAATTTAAAATTTTACGCAATTTTTTTCACAACATTTTTTAAATTCTTTGTGTACTTTGAACGTATGCAATATTGGAATCAAAACCTTCAGTACATTGAGAACATGATTGCTACTAAGGTTTTTAACGCTAATTTTGAGCTTAGATAATATTTAAGGAACATGCTAACGTTTTAGGCTAATTTGGCATTTAATTCGATTTTTTTTGGCTATTTTTGAGTAAAGATAATCTTTTTGTAACATGCTAACTTTTTTGGCTAATTTGGCATTTAATTCGATTTTTTTGGCTATTTTTGAGAGAAGCTAATATTTTAGTAACATGCTAACGTTTTTGGTTAATTTTGCATCTACTGGTGTTTTTTAGGATAATTTGGAGTCAAGCTAATATTTCAACATGTAACGTTTTTGGATAATTTGGCATTTAATTAAGTTTTTTGGCTATTTTTGAGTCAAGTTAACATTCTTGCAATATGCTAACGTTTTTGGCTAATTTAGCATCTACTGAGGTTTCAAGGCTAATTTGTAGTTAAGCTAATATTATACCAACATGCAACATTTTTGGCTAATTTGGTATCTGCTGAGGTTTTTAAGGCTAAATTTGAGCTAAGCTCATATTTTAGTTGCATGCCAACTTTTTTTTTAGCTAATTTGGCATCTATTGATGTTTTTAGGCCTATTTGGAGTCAAACTAATATTCTTACAATATGCTAACGCTTTTGGCTAATATAGCATCTACTGAGGGTTCTTTTTTTTTTGGTCAATGTTGAGTGAAGCTAAATATTTAACAACATGCTAATGTTTTTTGCTAATTTGATATCTACTGGGGCTTTTTGAGCCTTTTTTGGAGTTAAGCTAGTATTTTAGAAACATGCTAACATTTTGAAATAATTTGGCATTTGCTGAAATTTTTTAGGATAATTTTGAGTGTAGTCAATATTTTAGCAACATGCTAGCTTTGTTGGATAATTTGGGTTATAATAGGGTTTTATTTATTGAAATACTTAAGTAACTTTAGCATTAAGCAAATAGCATTAGAATTTTTAGCAAATCCCTTTAATAATTACAGTCAATTACTTTAGCATCTTCAACAAAACCCATTCACACTAGAATTATCGTGGTTAATACAACTTTTCTACTCTAAAATAAGCCTTTTTTCCCAGGCCGTTCTCAAAAAGGTCCCCTTCTGTAAAATCAACATGATAATGTCAACACAGCATAAATATGCCACAAACAAACAAGCGGCACAAACCTCAGGAGGCACCTGAACAGCTGCCACCTGCAAATGGATGAGATGGAAATAAAGCTTTTCCTGTTTGTCAACCAAAATCAAACTAAACTTTATGTAAATTAAGCATCCAAAATGTGGCCAAAAATTAATGTATTACTCAGCCCTACATGCTGAGACACTTTTTCTTAAATAACAGCTTTTCTGATGGTTTCCATCTCCATAGCAACCATGTTATGCTTTGGTCGCCTGAGGACGCTGAACAGATCTGTGAAAATTTCAGAAGAATCCGCCAAAGTAAACCTTTGGATTTCCTTAGCAACGGAGATAATTTGCCAAACACACCCACATTCCTAACGTGTTCCGATACTATGTTATATTACTTTTTTCAGAGCCAGCCTGGGATCCAATAATTCAATTTACACAGTACTTCGTTTTAGCAACGAGCACGTCGTTCAAACTCTACAACTTGTAATTGCAACATAAGTCCTAAGTTCCTAAGGATGTCCGAGAAGTCAGGAAACAAACAATTAGTAATCGGTACTAAAGATGTTTTTTTTTTAATTCACGATGGCGGCTTCTTCCCGAGGTCGTTGTAGATTTCAGCTGGAGGTATGTGTGTGAAATTTTGTGACAATCACTTAAAACAAAAGTTTACTTTTCCCATATTGTGGAAAAACATGAAAATAACCGAATCTCAGATTTTGCCACAGGTCATGTGGGCATCCCATAATAATTTCAAAACTATGTCACCTACGTTTAGGTATTATATACTATATATAATGTTTTTTTTCCCAGCTACATAACTGAGATCCATTCATTCATTTATTGGGCATACTACTGTTTACTAGGTATGTGCAAATTTCTGAATACTAGTATGACCTCTTTCTGAGAAGATTGAAGACTTATTACAGTTCCAGATGGGTTTCTATTCTGAAGTTGAATAAACTTTTACATTAAAATGACTTTGGCATAAGAGACTATTTGGGGAGTTGAGGTGTTGGGTTATTCGTTCCATCCTTCCAAACTTTAGGAAAACTTTTTTTTGGAGTGAAACATCCGTGTAGATGAGGACCGAAGTGAATCCATTTAAAACTGGAGCGATTCCCATCAGGAATAACTCAAAGGTTGGGTTTAATGACACTGCTGAGATGGGTATCATGCAGCCTGTGGTTACACGCTGCCATAAACAAAGCTGCAGACTTGTTTTGTTTCCCCTGAAATAGACTTAATAACGGCTATTTTGTTGGTTTTGAAACAAGCGCGTCCTAAAACGCTTTATTTGCGTTTCCTTTACTAATTGGAAACAGAAAACTATCAGATATTATTCCCTTTTAGGAGGAAATAGGAAACCTTTGTACTGTTATACCTGAATGGAGTTACTTCTATGGAATTGTTGTTTAGACTGTCATAAATACTTGAGGAGCAGATTCGAGCACCCACTCATGAAGGGAGGAGTGTCCGCGGAGAAGCGGAGCTTATTACAGACAACAACTCCTTCAATTAAAGGGAAATGAGCGGCTCAGGTTCAGCACTGCAAAGGAAAACCGGGTTATTTTCAGGCGAGCGGAGAATAAAAGATGAAGGCCTTTGTTGAAAAATCTCAATGTTTGTGTTTTGATGGTGCTGAGAGAGTTACTGGATGAAGGCTTTGTTTTTTTGCATCCTGTCAGGGAACAGTTAGACGCTCTTCCGAAGCTCTCCTCTGATATCACCTGAATCACCAGATCTGACTATCAGTCAGGTTATCTTAGACCTCATGGGTCATTTCTGATTCGGTTTCATTTTTTAACATTCACTGGTCATGTTTCCAGTCATTATGACAGAGATTACAGTTCCAATTCCTGGATCTAACCGAGCAGATTTGACACTTTGGTTGGCAGCGTTTCTGCCGTGTGCTCCTCCTCCTCCTCCTCCTCCTCCTCCTCCTCCTCCTCCAGAGCTGACTTGAGCTGACGGAGACGAGATAAAGCTGCTCCTCGGATGTCGATTCCTCATCTGCAGAGATAACGCTGATCGAATCTGACAACCAACCTTGACTGTATAATGAGATCCCAGCTTCAAAGATGTTAAGGTTTGCTAAAAGTGCCTTTAATACTGTTATCACTGATCCATATAATGACTCACTGACATTAAAAGTTTGCGTACGATATCTGAGAGTTATGATCCTGGTTGATGTTTAATGAATATGCAGGTTTGCTTCCTGTCTTCAAAAGACAAAGTGTTTGATTTAGCTTTGCACTGACTTCTCTGTTCAAGTGAACACACCATGTAGACACAAATGTAGCCACGACGGGGGGCCCAGCCAGGGGTTCATCAAGCCAGCGCCAAGCCCGAACGATGACATCAAACATAAAATCCCATATCAAATACCGGATCGGTCAAGGCCCGGCGTAATGATGACGGCCATCAGTGCAGTCCACTGACAGGTGCCGGTGGAAATATGACTACTTTTATTCAAAGAAGGAGAGGAGGAAGTCATGTTTGTAGGAAGAGATAGAAGAGGAAAGCTTTGAGTGTTGGACTGAGAGTAGGGACTTTGGAAGCATACAGGATGTGTGTGGTGGAGGTTATTTTAATAGTCAACTCATGGGTAAAACATAAAATGGATGTAAAGCACACAAGTTAAGCATCATTAGCTTTAATCTAAGTGAATTACTTGTGATAATGCTAGTGTGAATGCTGTAATCTGTATATGAAAATAGTGAAAATAGCTGAAGATGCTGAAATTGATAGCAATAAAACAATGAAGATGATAGCTGAAATCGTTGAAGCTGATAGCCAGCTAAAATATTACATAAATGCCAACCTAAGTTAGCCAAAACAGATAGCTAAAATATTAGCTAAACTCAAATTTAGCCTAAAAAAATACTAAATTAGCTAGCATGTAGCTGAAGCATTAGCTAAACTTAAGATTAGCCTAAAACCTTAGTAAATGCCAAAATAGTCCAAAAATCTACCATAATGCTATTATAACTTTAAACTTTACTACACTCTGACTCCATATTATATAAATAAAACTAATCGACTATTTAATTAGTCGTCGACTATTTCAATTGTCGATTAGTCGTTGATTAGTTGACTAATTGTTGCAGCCCTGGTGGAGGGTGACATTGGATGTAGAAGCACATACACTACATCTCGTCTCGACAGTGAGTAAAGAATATACGACTTGTATGCTTGGGTAGTAAAGAGGAAGAGACTGACCTGTACAGATTAGCAAGACAGAGAGATCGAGATGGGAAGGACATGCAGCAGGTTAGGGTGATCAAGGATAGAGATGGTAATGTGTTGACAGGTGTCAGTGGTATAATGGAAAGATGGAAAGAATACTTTAAAGAGTTGATGAGAGAAAACAAAAGAAGAGGTGGCTGTTGTGGAGCAGGAAGTAAGGCAGTGAGGGCTGTAAGACTGTGGTGAGAAACTGTACAGGTGACAGGAGTTCAAGGTGGAGGTGGGAGTACATCAGGGATCAGCTCTGGGCCCCTTCCTTCCCAAAAAACATTTATTGAACACTCTAAAACTGCATCTTTAAAAATGTAACTTTTTAACATAATTATGAACTAGATGTATAGCATTACCTGCAATAATGCTAGTGGGAATGGTGGAAGCTGAATTTGGCTGCTGAAGATGCTGAAGTTGATGGCTGAAAACGCTGAAACTGATAGCTAGAATAAAATATTATCTAAATACCAAATTAGCCAAAAAAAAAAAAAAAAACTTAGGCTAGCCAAAACAGCTACATGTAGCTGAAATATTAGCTATACTCCAAGATGGACACAAAAAACCCCTGAAAAAAGTAGTTATAAGATAAATTTTAAAAAAGCCTAGAAAACTTTTTTTTAAAAAGCCTAAATTAGTCAAAACAGTTAGTATGTAGCTCAAATATTCGCTAAACTCCAAAATAGCCTAAAAAATCTTAGTAAATGCCAAAATAGTCCAAAATGCTATCAGAACGCCCATTTTGAAAACATTAAAACCGTAACGTCTTATGAATTATAAAAAGACAGGAATATTATTCCAGAATAAATCAACTTAAACCTTAAATAACTTTAAAAATATCATTTTATATAAAAAGATATTTTGTCAGAATTATACAAGTTAAATCTGACATGTCTTTATGGACGTAAACTTCTGATGATTGATTGTATTATACGTGAATTTACTTTTTTCTTTTGATTGCTTGAAATAAACCATATCTAATCTAATGTAATGTAATCTAATCTAATCCAATTTAACTTCATTTAAGTAGAAATAGATTCAACATGCCAACAAAGATGATGTAAGATATGAAGGTCTTTAAGGAAACTGAGCACTCCATTTTTTTTTATTTTAGACGGAGCCTAAATTTTAAAGTATAACCTCTTTAATGAACACTGTTTCTTATTTATCTCTGACTAATCCATGATGAAAACTCTTCTTACGCAACTCTTTCACCCAGACGGCTCCGCTCACCTCTGCTGTTATCAAAGCCTGACCTCGGCTCAAAGCTGCATCGATGATGACACGACAGATGTGCGGGGGATCTGCTCGCCACGTGAATCTTTAAAGACTCGAAAGGTTTAAGGCGAGTCAAAGCCGACTTCAACCAGAGAAGAAAACAGACCCGCTGGGTTCTTAACATTCCACACGTGAAGGCAGACCAAAGAAGTAAAAGCAGGCATTCATAATTCAAGCAGCTGCTGCATAATTAACCGAAGCCAAAACAAAGACCTACAGAAGTCCGATTCCTCCAGGCAGGGCCCAAAACCCCGACGCTCAAAGGGTCTGAAAGATGCACACCTGCTTCTCCTCCTCCAGTGAAGCTTTCCTCTCTCACCAACAACTGAAGACCTTGTTATGACAGAAATCTGCTGTGTCAGAGCTTCATGACTACAAACACAATCGGGATATTTTGTAAAGGCTCCAAATGGTTTTTCAATCTCCGATCCTCTTCTCCTCTTTTCTTTTCATTCATATGACGTTTCTTTGGAAGTGTTCTCTGAATCCAGTCACACTTGTTGATCTGTCGGCGTTTTGTATGGAAGCTGAAACTGCTCTACTTTTTGTTTTTTAGGATCATTTTCTCGTGATAACAAGATAAAAACTCGTTCCTGAGACTTCACCTGTTTTAAGTCTCTTTATTTTGTGGTTAACAGGAAAAACAGCAGAAGAACACTCCACTAAAGTTGTTTTTAATCTATTTTATTATTTATCATTCAGTTTACTCTCCTCAAATTCCTTCATTTCGTCTCATGCACCAGCCCTCCTCCCTTTACAAACCTCCAAACAGGCTGATTGACAGATCAAAGAGCCGAGAGAATCTGCGCATGATGTGTTCAATGAACTCCGGACATTAGAGGACCCAAACAGTCTGTTACTACGCTTATGTCATTTTTATTCAATCCTCAGCAAAACAAAGCAGTTTTTCAGGAAAAATGTCAACACTATTTAATCCACCGATTTTTAAGCATCAGTTCTGATGTTCACTTTCTCTGATGACCTGCTTTGTTTTGCTGCAGATGTCCGGAGGTCAGTGAACGCACCATGCAGAGGCGCTCGGCAGAGCTGAATTCTGTCAATCTGTCCATGTTTGGTTGGGGTTTTGGGGGAAATAAAGGAGGCTGGTGCATGAGACTGAATTAAGACGTTTAAAGAGAATAGATCCACTAATAAATACAAAATAGACTTAAAAACAACTTTTGTGGAATGTTTTCACACAGGTGAGGTCTCGGTGTCTCTGTGTGAGAAGGGAAGAGGGAGACGCTTCTTTCTTTGTTCTGGAATATCTCGTTATAACGAGAAAACGATGAAATAAAAAAGTAGGGCGGGTCGTTTTTGGCTTCCAAAGTTATGGTTGTGAAAACACAAACTTTCCTTTTTACTTCTGTCTCCACGTTTCATTTTGATCAACAACATGACTGTGGAGCTAAATCGGGGCCATAAACATTTTAAACCCTCATGAAACTTGTCAAAAAATTAAGATGAAATATTGATGTTAAGCGACAAAAAAAAAATTAAGTGCAATTCTAATACAAATTTAATTATTTTCAGCTTTGAATTTTCTGTTTTTAACCCCATAACGCCTGAATGTATTTCCAGTCATATTTTTTTATTTTAAGTAGATGCTACATGTAGCTGATTTTGGAGCTGAAGTGATTTGTTACAAATTTGTGACAACAGGCATTAAGGAGTTAAGTTTCAAAACCAAAAATTTCAGTTTCAAAACGTTTTTTGTTTCAAATCTTTTTCCCACTTTCAACCTTTTTAATTTTTTTTGGGTTTCGAATGTAATTTTCAGGTTTTAAACTTTTGGCCCCGTTCTGATGCGTTTCCGGGGCTAAAACGAAGAACTAATCAAAATCAATGAGGGTGGTACCTTCAGTCCTGGTGCATTCACTGACTATGGAAACTAAAAAATTATGGTCAGAAAACGCCTGTAATGTCTGTACTATGGCAGCAAGTGAAAGGGGGTCATTAATTGCCAGGAAAAGCGCTGTAAATATTTGTGTTTTGGCATCCAAAACGCAGTTTTCTTTACAGACGTTTCAAAAGTAGCACGTGTTGTCGCAAGACAAGTGTAACTTCCGTAATTTTCCAAGCTCCCAGAGTCAGTGACTGCAACAGGACTGAGGTTACCCATTATCAATTTTGATTGGTCATTCATGTTAGTCCGTCCCATGCAGAATGGTGAAAAGTTTAAAACCAGAAATGTTCTGATTCTAAACCAGAAAAAAAAAAAAAAAAGTTAAAGTAAAAAACAAATTTTTGAAACAGAAATTTTGAGTTTTGAACCTTAAAAATTTGAAGCAATAAATATTTAAAATATACTAGAATTACAGAAAGTTTCAGACACTTTACTTTTTTGTACTCAAAAAAAGTAATTAATTCAGTACATTCAGAAATGAAAGTATGTTTGTGGTGAAACTACATTCAAATGAACAGTTTCAGGACGGCTGACTGGACACCGAAGCTCACCTGCAACAGGGCAGCAGCCAGGTAGACGGACATGAAGATGGGCGTCAGCGTGGTGTGGCCGCTCTTCATCAGGTGGATGGTATACAGGAAGATCAGGTGACCAGGAATTACTAAGAGAACCAGGACCTGAGCAGAGCGATGGTTCGCTCCTGAAAGACCACAAACAAGTCGGAGATGTTATGCAGAACATGACGGATGGTAAATAAACGTACGACTGAGGCCAGTCTTTGTATTTTCAGCGTCAAATATTGTTCTTCGCTTTTGGAGCAGATGCTGCTCGTGACACTCCAGTTTAGGAGGTTTTCTGGTTGGGTTTCTGACAGCGTCTTTGCCAACCGCTCAGGCAAATCAAAGCTGAAAGGTTTGAAAACCGAAATATACCAACTTGAAACTAAAAAAAGTTGTGTTAAACAAAAAAAAACATCAAACCAAAAACAGATTTGAAAATGTGACTGATGATTTCTGTAAGGGTTGATTATAACATTGATTTTTATCCGTTTTGAATTTTACGGCCCCTTTCATAATTCAAAATGTATTTTATAATAGCAATGACACGATTAGTCGTCTAATTACTATAATAATATAGTCGTTACTTTATATTATATGAGTCGGAGTGTTGTAAAGTTGAACAAAGCTGTGAGAGTTTAGCACTAAAAACATTTGAATCAGTGCGATCAAAACTTTAACTTTAGTAAAAAATAGTTCCTTGTTTCAGATGCTGACCTCATCACTTTCCATCAAACTCATTTTGACAGGTGACCTTTAACCCTATGTGCACTTAATAAATAAAATTGGTATTAAATTGTCATCTTGAGGGGGGAGGAGGAGGAGCCTCCACGTGCCAGAAAGGGGCAAATGGAAAAATAAAAGGAAAAAAATGGGGAAAAAAAGCACATTTTCAAAGTCTGTTTTTGAGTTTCCAGATTCAAGTTGTTGAATTTGGGTTTCCGAAACATTTGGCCCCCCATTTGTCTCCGTTCAAAATGTCAAAGCGGGGAAGCTCACACTGACCTGAGCCACAGAATGTGCGGCAGGGGTAGTAACAGCCTTTGGCCTCATCAGGAACTTCCCCAGGAGCGCAGTGGAAATGAAGGTGAGTGGATATCCTGCTGGACTGAATGGCTACCAAATTTCCACCAATTCCTGTATGAAAAAAATAAAAAACAACAACCAAGAATCTGAGTTAAAATAAAATACTAACAATATTCAATTTAGAAATGCGCATAAATGCAAACGCCATAAAAAGGCCTTTAAGGATTTGAACCAGCTGTGAGACGGGAGGGCTAACCACTACACCACTGAGCTGAAGCAAATGAGCTCATAAGAGATAAATCTCACAGACTCGTGTCTGCAAACCCTGCTGAGGGAGTGGAGCGTATATTACACAGCACACCTCAGGGTAACGTCCATTTAGCTCAATCCACTGCTGCTCTCCATCAGGATGTGACACTTTGAAGGTGTTAACCTTGTTCCTGATGAGCCTTTAGCCGTAAACAACAAATCTATTTCTGCTCTCAAACAAGGATTCATCCACCGAAAGGTATGGTTGTCCTTAAGGGCGTCTTGTGTATTTTGGGGTAAAGGAAGGAGTTTTTTGAGGTAATTTGAGAGAGGAAAATCGGGTTTATTCGGGTCACTGACAGGGAAAAAGAGGACATGCTTGATGAAGAACGCTGGGCTTCAAAATGTACAGGGGGGGGGGTCGAAGTCACAGAAAAAGAACTTTCTAAATTATAAAGCTAATAAAAAAGATAATAACTCAACTTCTATGTCTATCTGTCTTTGTTTTCTGGAACAGGATTTTCAAACAAACACAGAGAATAAAAAAGACGGAGAGAGAGCCGAGAGTGACAAACCCCAAAAATCAAATCTCATCTGTCTGCTGTAAACAAACATCTGCCCACTTCAGAGCAGATCAAAAGCTTTCTGAGAGCCTGAAACGGAATTTCAAAAACTAAAAGCAAAGAACGTACGGTGATGCAACAAACTGCAGAAGGAAAACAAAGAGGAATAGAAAATGAATGACAGAAACATTTCACCACTCAGCTGTGCCGGTGTAGGTATCACATGTGCTCGGCCTGCAACACATCACACTACGGTAACACCACTTGGACAAAAGACTTAGGCCTTGTCCACACGTAGGCTGGTATTTCTACAAACGCATATCTGCTGACCTCCGTTTTCTAAAAAGTGTTGCGTCCACACATGATCGTTTTAAAAATCATTCCATCCACACGTCCCCGCATACTTGCGCTCTTGGACGCGGTTATGATCTTGTCAGAACAGTAGTTGGCAGTGTTTTCCTAAAAGTAAGTGTAAAATTTATCGCGTAAATCTCCGACGGCGTCTTTCTCGAGTGACACGCCTTCGGGGAGGAGGAGGAGGAAGGGATATTTGGTGTAAAATAGCCGATATTTGATTCACTGATAAAGGAGCATTGCGGTGACGTCACAGCACTGTGTAGTGAGCGCGTGCTGCGCAGTCTATTGACAGTCTCAGGTGCGCGTGAGAAACCTGTTCAGCGGTTTTTAAATAAATAACCATTCTAATTAGTAAGCTGGTGGACCTTGTTTTCTGTTTGAAAACAGGAAAAGTCGATTTAAGTTTGTCAGAGCACATATAAAAAAAAAAAAAATTTAAATAAAAATAAAAAAGAAGGAAAGAAAAAGTTTGTCTGCACTTGCGCTTTTCCTCAAAGGAGACTTCTGCGTCTTACTCAGACTCCAAGTTGCAAAGGTGCAGATGAAGCCATGAGGAAATCTTGGTGATTTTATTAAAGAGGATCTGTATGATTCCGTATGACACGCAATTTACAAAGATCTGTGAAAGTGCTGGATCTCTCGTGGCGCCCGCTGTGCTGCGCTCAGGACAGACGCTTCATACAAAGAGGCGCATCTATATCCAAAAAAGTGTTTCCATTACAGTTTTGCGATAAAAAGTCTGTTTGATACTCCCAAATACCATTCCTCTAAGCGTAAAATTTTTTTTTTCGGAAAATGAGTTTTTCAAAATTGTGGCGTTTCCATTAGGAGAATTTATCAAAATTCCAATTTGCACATAAGGGAAACGCACCTATATGACGTGTATGCATTAATTGTCGCAAAAAGTGACGTTTAAAAACGCAAATCACTGCTTATTCCTGTCCACACTCAGACGCAAAACGGAGTTTTCAAAAATCTTCACTTTGTTTTCTGAATACACCGTTTTGGGTGACTTAAAAGCAGTTTTTGTGTGGATGATAGGCCAAAACGGATAAAAATATATGCGTTTTAGCAGATACTCGGCTACGTGTGGACAGGGCCTTATTTTGCACAGTTTTTCTGTACTGAAACTGATCGTTCCAATCAAGATTATTTGAGAAAAAAAAAGAGAAAAAAAAGTGTCAAGATCTTTGGGCTATTATTTATTATTTTCCATTGACAACTCCTTCACTAATGGATGCTCTCCTCAGTGTTTATGTCACTGAGCTGCATTTTCCAGCTGGACTTCCTCCGTTCGACCAAAACAAGTTTTTTACTTTAATGTGCGACCAACAACAAGCTAGCATGCTACTCGCTAGCCCTCACTTTAGCACAAACTTCACGCTTCCCAGCCTGATTTCTCTCTATTAAAACAACAATCATTATCCTGTAAAGATTCCTCTCGATCAGATTATTTTGTTGTCAAGGTTTGAGCGTTTGGGGGCAAATATTGCGCCCCTTTTTGTGATTCTTCCGGACCAATCGCAATCTTACACGTCATCAAGTCGCAAGCCAGCTCCCTATTATTTTAACTGATTTTCACAACTCGAATTAAAGCTTAGAAAATGATGTCGTTTTTTTATCATCTCTAAAAACTAAGCTGTAAATAGTGTAAATAGCGCCTTCTAGGATTACAGCTACATAAAGCTAATAGGCGTGTTTGAGTTGACTTGCGCCTCGCCTGCTTCGTCGACGAGACTAAGCTGCTGCAGGAGGGGGCGGAGAAAGGCGCCTGAGATGAAGGTGGACGACGAGACTGCACGAGAACGAGAACATTCGGCTGAATTTTAATACGCCACTCCTCCTAGTATGATCTGTGCTGTTATGTCTTTTATAGTATTTTTTTACATCTCTTAGAGTAAAAAAGATAAAAAAAGAGTCGAGGGATTCATTACATGTACACAGTCCAAATAAATAGATAAAATATAATTAAAGTTCATTTTCAAGACAACTATGACACAAATAACCACAGATTATTTAAAATCTTGTATATTTTTTCATCAATGACTCACTACCTTCCAGAAAGAGTAGAAAATACACATATTTCCTTCATTTAGCGCCAGTTATTTCACATTAAACTACAAAACTTTCGGGACACCGTTTCCACAATGCATTGTTTTGTAGTCATCAAGGCGGCTTGCAGCCAGCGCAGTACTATTTTCTGGCTGCGCTGGCTTAGGTAGGCGCCTTGAACCGCCTTTCTCGCGATACTTCATGTCGTCGCAAATGTGACGTCTGTGACAGAACTAACCAGCATGCACCGCAATCCAGGCGATCTGCGCAGCGCCGCGTCCGCCTGCATGATCTCAAACACGCCTAGTTTAACTTCTACTCAGTCCACTAGCCCCGCCTCCTTTTTAGCATTTTTCAAATCTGGGCTTCAACAACCCTGTTTGGTTACCCTTTAAAGTGAAACAGAAGCCTGTCCACTATCTTCCAAAAACGCTTTTTTTTGGCTTCTCAGCTCCCATTCCGCCAGTTAATTAGGACTATTTTGTTGCGTATGTCCCAGAGCTTAAGCAATCATGGATGAGTCTATTTGCAAATAAAACAATGTCGGGAAAAAAAAAAAAAAAATCAGCCTGGTGTTGTAGGGAACATTACAGCAGATTCATTCAGAAACATTTGTGCCAGTGAGAGCATCTGGAGGATTTTATTTTCCATTCGGAGCCTTTTGCCAATCCGGGGAGTGATTATTGGGTAAACAAATCCCAAAGGTCTGTGCGGAGCGATACAAATGCACTCTGCGTCCGTGCCATCCATCACGTAAACGGCAACTATCCTACGTTAGAAATGTCCATCAACAGAAACTGGGGAAGTTCTTCTGACATTTCAATGGAAGCGAAGAAAAAGCTGTTCAACATTTAGCAGCGAGAATCCAAACGATGTTTCTGCTCATGTATACAGTATTGCATCACTTTCCTCTGAGGTTTCATCAGCGTTTGGACTATACGGGCAGCAAAAAAGCTAAATATGAAGTAAAATACTGTAAGAATACTTCTTTATAAAGATGCTTCTTCAGACATTTTTCATAATGATGTTAGATCAAAGAAGGTGGTGGCCCTTTCTGACAGTGAGATGGTTTTTTTCCTTTAATCGGATTTAACAGTTTTCTCTGCAGTTTTCTGCCAGTGAGGCTGAAGTTTATCTGATCATAGTTTCAGATCAGCAAAACCGTTAATTGTTCAGCGCTTTAAAAAGACTGTGGACACAAATGACTGGCATTTAGATCTCTTATCAAACGGCCGTGAAACTCGATGACTATTTTTACACTGGAACTAATAGCTCTTAAACATGTGGAAAATCGTTCTTAATAGCAGATTTAATCTAAATGTGTTGACTTTCTTTTATAATTTGCATAATTTTGCCTGTGACTGCAGCTGGCTCCACACAGCAGCAACATTTGGGTCTGAGTTTTAAAGTGGAGCTCGACTGTCATTTATAAAACCATGAAGAGAAGAAAGTGGTGATTGGAGAAGAGTTTAACAGACATGCGGGTGAAGTGTGCAGACTGAGGCACGACTCAATGTGGGCGGGGTTAAACGCATTGAGCTCCGCCCACTGTTTTATGTTGTGTTGGTATTCTGTGTTTTGGTTGAATAAATATTTCATGTCATTTTAAAATAAATTTGCTTTTTCTTTTCATGTAGGCATTTCATATTCTATACATACATTTTAAAATATTAAAATTAACAAGATCATATAAATTTAATAATTTTAATAAATAATGGATTAGACAGGTCCCTGTAATTACTTTTTTGGACAATTCTTTTTGCTTTTTTTGGTGTAATATGTAAATTGGATTAGTAGATGTTTTTTTAAGTCGTAGCCCAAATTTCTATACGATACTTTAGGTATGGCATAATCAAGGTTTTGTATAATATATATAGGGAAGTATTGTCCAAGAACCATTTTACTTTGTGTAGTACTGCAATTACTTTAGCTATTTTAGTTTTGACAGTGTTAATTTGTGATTTCCATATTAGCTTTTTCATCTATAACTCTAAAATTTTACTTCTTTTATTCTTTTGATATTAACATTACCTATTTTTATTTGAACTGTATCATTTGTATTTCAATTACTAAATATCATAAAATACGATTTGTCACTATTTAACGATATTTATTGCCGTCAAACCACAATTTAATCTTTTCCAACTCAGTCTGCACCACCTGTTTAATTTTGTCTTCTGTATAATAAAAGGTTATGTCATCTGCAAATAAAATGATTTAATATGTTGGATATTGAGCTTAAATCGCTTATATAGATAATAAATAATTTAGGGCCGAGGACTGACCCTTGAGGTACACCACAAATTACATTTGATTTAATGTTGTTTATTTGTACATATTGCTGTCTATCTTTTAGATAGCTCACTATCCATTTCTGGGCCAGTCCTTTGATCCCGTATTTACTGAGTTTTTTGAAAGAGAATTTTGTGATTTATTTTGTCAGACGATATTCCGATATTTCTTCTCTCAATTCAATAAGTGACATTGGTGTTGAATGTTTTGCTCTGAAAACATACTGACTGTTACATAAAATACGTACACGCTCCTGCACGCTCTAAAAGAGGAAATGCTGACTGCTACATTATTGTAGCATTATTTGGTGAAAAATGTGAGGCGATTGTTCTGCTTTTAACACATCAATGACAGTAAAAATCCTAATTTTTCATCTTTAAATTTGTTGTTTAAATATGACCAACATTTAATAAGCTCCGTTAAAAAATGCGGACTTCTCCCTAAAGCTTCAAAGAGGGGGAAAAGTTGGGACTCACCGTTGATAACTGGGGTGTACACTACAATGCCAACCAGATTGGGGTCAGACACAGTTTTATCCAGAATGAGGCCTCCAATGCTGCAAAACACACAAAGACAGATTTCTATCAACACAGCACCTGGATGATCATTATTCTATGAGGCTGAAATGCTGATATTACATGGCAACGACAGTGAAATCACTGCAACAGAGATGCAGGAAGAGGTGATCTGTGCTGGCTCTGTAGGAGAACCAGATTCTTCACAGGATGACTCATCGAGGACACGCTGGGAAACGGCTCTGCAGAGACTAAACACACACCTGCTGATGACCATGGCGGTGATGACCGGCTCCCATCCGGAGTACAGAAGGGTGCGGCTGGCCGGATGCTTGGAGGAGATGACGATCCACACCGGAGTCAGAGACATGAAGAAGGCGCAAACCAACGACGACACATATGGATAGGAATCTAAAGGAGAACCAGTTACTGAGCATGAAGCTTAAAGCCCCATTATTCATGACACAACGAGTTACAGTTATTTTGTGGTGTGAATACAAGAAATACTTTATTCTACTAATATTCTGAGCTCACTAAGTGGAAGAATTACAGAGAAAAACATTGTCTGAAGGCTTAAAGATGAAGCATCTTCACTCCAGCTAAAAAAAACTGCTGCATGGTTGGAAAGGAGGCTGCCTGTAACCTTTTTCTGAAGGTTACACATGAAAGGATAAACATTGGCACAAAACGGGAGTCTCTGTCTGCTGTGCCCTTAAGAATGCTGTGAATCTGGTTCTGGCTGTTGGCGTTTAAAATCTTTTCTTAGCTTCTCTGGAGATCTTGAGTCCATCCAAAGAAGCACAAAGAGCCTCATTTCCAGATGTTTCTTAGGAGCTGCCATTTTGAAAAAACCCTCATTAATCGCAAATGTGAAAAAAATTAATCGTGATTCATTTTTTAGCTTTTTCTTTTTTCTCATAATTTTTCTTTAATGTGTTTGTGAAAAATAATGAAACAATTTTTGGGGAAAACTTTGATTCAGTTGGATTTCAGTTCAGTTCGGCAGGAGTCTGCTCTCAGGTGGGGGCGTGTCTGTCCATTCTGAACTCCTCACCTTCCATGACGTCGATGGGCGGGACCTTGGATTTTCCGCAATTTTTAGACAATGGCGGTGCTTGTTATTGTGGAAAATTCAAGTATGTCCTCATCCCAAAATAAAATAGTGGTCGGTTTACTCATTGGATTTCTCTTAGAAGACAGCTCTGTTTGGCTCCGCCCCCCATAGCGGGTGCACTGTTGCTGCTGCATTACAGCAGTCAGATGGACTTCAGTTATTTGCCTTATTTATTAAAAAAAAGATTTTTTTTTTCCAAAAACTACAAATAAATCCCACATTATACAATTTAATAAAATCTCAATCACAGACTGTAAAAAATAAAAAAAGTTTACATTTATTTTAGACAGGGTTTTATTACATAGATCTCACAGCTGCATGGCAGGAATAAATATTAACAAATGAATTATGTCCAATTAATCGCACACGTTAATGTGTCCCTAGTTTAAAGGTAAAGACAGAAATGCGTCTAGGAGATGCTAACACAGTGAGACGATCTTCAAATGCGGATCCCAAAACTATCTGCAGCATCTCCATCGACTAAAAACATCCCCGAAAACAAACCTGCAGCTCAATTTTATACTTTAATAAGGACTTTACCCTTTTAATATGGCTGAAACATTTACACGACTGGATTTCACAGTTTCAGCTCAAACTGAAGTGAAGCGACGAGTTTGTGCAGGACAAAACAACAGCGTCTCCACGCAGTCAGAAAACATGGCCTCACTAGTGTTTATCCACATGAATCCTAAAAAGTCTCCTCAACAAAGAAAACATGCTTCTTCTAAATTAATTAAAAAGATTCAAAATGAAATGTTCTCATCCTAAAATGTGGTGAAGTGGAGGATTACTGGTCTACAGTGACCTAAACCAAACAGGAGGTACAGTACTTGAGAGCAGCACAGGACAGGATCGCCATCTGCTGGATGAATGTGCTGTCCAATCAAAAGAGGATTTAAATTCAGACCATGGAGAATCTGATTCTCCAGTTCTTAAGACAACAGGAAACAGGAGATTAATACGTTCAAAGTCTGCTTTGGTTCCACGCTAAAGTATAAAAAAACATGTCCTCAATGATCCACGCAGTTCTGAAAAACTTGCCTTCCCAAAAACAAGTTGGTCCTGTGGTTCAACATCACGACCCGCCTTATTTTAACCCTTTACTGCCCGACGTGTCGCATAAACAGAAAATTTTAACATACTGTAACTTTTCAACCGTTAGCGCAATCATTCAGAATCTGCTGGAATGACGTTGACCGTGTCAACAATAGAAAAATTACAGTAAATCAAAGAACATAAACACTAGAGCTCTGGTGTTAAAGCGTTCAAATGCTACTCAAACAATCCTGTATTTATCTAACGGCTGAATTACACAAAAATATCAGTTTTAGTTTTCCTAAAAAAAAAAAAAAAAAAAACTTTCAGATTATATTAAAAAAAAAAAGAGTGGAATCTTTAGTTCTCACAATAAATTAAATTTCTACTGTTTGTGTCCCTTTGTGCCTGTTGATAGTCTTTTTTGTTCATCTTGTTTTTAAAAATCCCTCAATCAAAATTTCAATCTTTCAAGTTTCTTTCTAACATATAGTGGCATGTATACAAACATCAGTAACATGAAGATATCCAATATCAGTAGCTGCGTTTATATTGACTATGAAATTGCACAAATTGCGATAATAAATTTTGGCAACGACAATTTCAAAAAAACATCCATTTATCAAAAAATATTGTTTGCGCTTGGAGGAGGTCGCTTTTGAGACATATGGAGATTGACATATTTTGCAAAAGTGCAATGGAAACACTTATCAGATAAAATGAGTCATGTGACCAGATAGCGATGGCATTTTTGGCCCGATTTCCCTGAATCTCTTCATCCGTAGCCGCTTCCGACGTCTCCTTTGATAGATAGTGAGCGCTAGAGCTGTGACAGACATTTGAATGTATCTGCTGTGAGTATTGTTCCCATCTGTCACTGATACTTATCAAGTGAGTTGGTTTGTTTTTATTCTCATGATTTAATGGAAACAGTGTAATTGCAAAATTGTGGTTTTTTTTTTTTTGACATTTCTAGAATTTCAACACAGTTTTGCGCATTAGTGTGATGGAAACACAGCTATCGTGAATGGACGTCCAGTGCAGTCCAACACGCTCACAGAAAGGGCGGTGTGTTGTATCTATTGGCATTACCCAGGCACTTGTAGAGGCCCTGGCTGATCCACGCCAGGATAGCCAAGGTTATGAGGTCACCAAAACTGGCTGCGATGGGCGTGGCCACATTGTCTGGATTGATCCCAGTCTTCTTGGAGCCAACGATTACCCCCACCATGATGATACCTGAATGAAGATGAAGACATGGGAGATATGAAATATCTACACAAATAATAGATCAAATGAGACGAAAGTGCAGCTTTGTGATGAGGAACATCATAGCTCTGTTATAGAAAGAAGAGGAGATTCTCGTCCCTACAGAACATGAAGGAGACTCAAAGATGTTTTTGGGTTGCTTTGCTGCTTCTGGTACTGGATCCCTCCACTTTATGAAAACATCACCAAAGAATTTTGAAGAAGACTCGAGTCAAGGAGGTGTAACTCCACCAAAGGCTATGCATGAGTCTTCCAGCAAGACGATGAGCTGGAAAACCTCAAAAACACAGGAAATGGTCCCAAACAAATGAAACACGTTCTCACTCCTGAGTCGTCCCGTGTTGACGTTTGGTTAAGGACCCTTCTCCGTCACTTTTTGACGTTTTGGGAGTCCCCAGCGAATTGTTTTTTGACGTGATGTCAGTTTGTAAAATGAAAGGTCTGCAACTGTCGGGACATGGTACCGGACGTGGACTGGTCCTCAGGACGCGGCCAGTAGCGGTACTCTAACCCAGCACCGAATACGGTACCAGATGCGAGTACCTGATAAGAACTGGTACCATAACTGTGCTCCGCGTCCCAGTACTGAACCAGTTCAAGTTCTAAGCCCGAAGGTCGGGGACCTGTGATTCAATGGGTACACTCAGCACTCCTTAACCAAATATCTGTGAAGCCTCGTAGAAGAGAATGTGTTGAACAAAGAGCTGAGGAGTCCTGAGATGAATCCAGATCTGAAAGAGCAGCTGGAAGACGTCTCCCTTAAAAGGGAATGACCTGGAGCAGTTTGCAGAGGAAAGTCTAAAATTCCAGAAGAAAGTAGTAAGAATCTCATTCATGCTTCCAGGAAGTGATGGATTTCAGGTCTTTTTTTCCCAAAGCTGGAGCCAATAACATAGTTCCTTTTTGAAATGAACGTATGATTTTTTTTGCATCCAAACAAGAGCAAATAAACACATATATTCAATATTTGCAATAGAACTATTTTCTGTTAAGGGTGCAAACATTTTGTGTGAGATGTGTCATCGTATTTTTTTGTTTTAAAGCGTTTTCTTCAGAACGTCTTTCAGATTCTTGGAAGGGGGGAATAAAATCCGGAATAAGCCGGAGTCAGAAGAGAAGTTTCATATTTGCATGAAGCCTGTCATGGTCACAGATGGTTATCACTGCGTGTCCTTCTGGTTTGATGGTCGTAAAGCAATACTTTAGTTAACTTCTGCATGTGTGTGTGTGTGTGTGTGTGTGTGCATGAAAGATGAAAGTTACCGTGTGTGTGTGTAAAGAAATTGACGGTCTGACCTACTGATGGATAGTTGATTTTAACAATCACAAATGGAAAATTACAAAGAAAATCAAGAAACAATAGATATTAAATATTTACATTTCATTAAGGGAAATAAGTATTGGCTGTCCAGACACTGGCTGGGCCTCTCCATGACCTACATCTGCTGCTTCTTGGTTGTAGGTTTTGGGTCATGATCCTGTTGGAAGACCCATTTGAAGCCTCCTGGTGGAGGGGAGGAGGTTCATGACGGTACATGACTCCGCCCATCCTACATAATGCTTCCACCACCGTGCTTGACAGTGGGGATGCTGTTGTTCAATCGCGCTCTAAATCATGAATGGGTTCATTGGCAAACTACCCTATTTTATACAGAAATGTACTTTATATGTTGATAAGACGATGAATCCAAACAGAGGAAGTCACAACGAAATAAAAACATTCATTAAAAACAACTTTTTCATTTGTTTTTTAAAATCATCAACGGAACAAATGACTTATTTCCTCCACTGCATTCAAGCTTCTGTTTGTGTCCGTGTGTGTGTGTTACCCTGCAGTAGTGAGGCTATAAAGGCCGTGGCCACGCTGCTGGAGCACAGCAGAACAGCGTGGCTCATCTGAAACTTTCCCTCTGGTATCCAGCCAAGAACCACAGCTGCAACAGCTGCCAGGAAACCCACCACGGTGGCCTGAACCTGCAGCGGGGGCAAGCACAGCTCTGGTAAGAACCACTCTGACAGGAAAACAAACAGCGTTTTGAGGGCAGTCCACGGGTGACATCGAGGCAGGTTAAACACACAATTCATGTACCCTGAACATCATGACCAGCTCTCGCCACCACGGACGTCACTGCACAACACACACGGCTCAAGGTTGCAACACAAAATTGCTGTTATGATGTTTCCATAATTGGAGCTTATCAGTCTGATCTGTGGCTGCGGTGAGACCTGCTCCGGATCGAGATGATGACTGTGTGGAAACCACTCCATTAATGTGTTTAAACGCTATGATTACTCCAAGCAGGAGTTACATGGGATTTAGAGGCTGTTTTTAACCACAGCAACTAACAGATCAGCGTTTAAATTTAGGAAACATGAGGTTGAGGCGTTTTGACCCCAACGACCTTCTAGCCTTGGATATGAACTAATTCAGCTAGCAAAAATCTGGTAAACTCACAGAGATACAAGCCAGAACACTAGATCCAAGACCACGGGTATCATTCAACAGTGAATGCACAAAATGGCTACAGAACTACAGTAGTATTCACGATTGATTACCTGTTTGAGAGCCAGGTTACCAATGATCAGATTCCACTTCTCTATGGGAGAGTCCATTTTCCCCACATTTACCTGGTTTCAAGAAGAGGAAGACAAAAAAAACACATACATCAGACTGAACGAGCTCACAAAAACCTATATGTTGTGAAAAGGAATGACAAACACTCGGCCTTTATTTCTCACAGAAAAATTCCTCTGATTACCTTTGTCTGGTGAAATCCTAAAACATGTGGGCTGGATTTAAAGAACTGATTAATCGATCTAAGTCCAGTAAACATATTAGGGCTGACACAAACGATTATTTTAATAGTCGACTAATCTCCGATTATTTTTTCAGATTAGTCGACTAATCGGGTCATTCACAAACTGGATGTAAAGCAAACATCTTAACCATCGTTAGCTTTAAACTAGATAAACATCATTACCTGCAATAATGCTAGTGTGAATGCTGTGAGCTGAATTTGGCTGCTGAAGATGCTGAAATTGATAGCTAAAAACACTGAAGCTGTTAGCTGAAATCACGAAAGTTAATGGCTGAAGACACTGAAGCTGATAGCCAGTTAAAATATCAAAAATATAAAATATTAATATATTTATTTTAATTTTATATTATAATATTTTTTTAAATATTAAAAATGAGCCCAAAACGAAAAAGTCCTAAATTAGCCAAAAGTATCTAGCATGTAGCTAAAATATTAGCTAAACTCCAAAACTGCCTAATAAACCTTAATAAATGCGAAATAGCCCCAAAAGCTAGCAGAATGCCATTATAACTTTCAACTTTATTACTCTGACATCATATAATATAAAATAACGACTAATCGAGTATTTAATTAGTAGACTATTTTTATAGTCGATGAGTCGACTAATCGTGGCAGCCCTAAAACAAATAATTGATCCATAAAACTAGAGATCGATCTTTATCCATTTACCTTTCTGCCAAAAAAAAAAAAAAATCCTTTTCCAGTGAAGTTACTCTTCTCTCGCGCAAGATTTGAATTGGTTTGAATCAAACATGACGCGACAGGGTAGTAACTTTTGAAAAAAAAAGTGTTTGGCTACATTTCAGACTTTAACAAATCAAGGAAAACATAGACAAACTGGACAGAAAAAAGCCATGTGCAAGCTTTGCTCCTCAAAATAAATCTACATTATTTCTATAATTCTAACATCTAAAGGTGTGAAAAACGGGGAAAAAATAATTATGAATCAAATGTAGAATTACTGCTGATACCAGCCCTAAAAAACACGTCATCTCAGTTAAAGTGAGCAGCAAATTCAAACCTGCACACCTCCAATTTTGATCTGTTCTAAAAGTGTTGTTTTAATTATAATTATGCGATTTTTAGCCAAAGTAAATACATTAATAAATAATCATAGTTTTGTAGGACATACTTCCTGCAGAGTGGCAGGAGTCTGTCAGAAACTCACCACTGAATTATGCTGGCGTGGAAGTAAACGTCACTGATATCCCATCATCCCTTTGTTTACGCTCTCTTTTGCTAGCCTACAGCCGCTTACAACCCAAAGCTAACATTAGCAGTTCAACAAAAATAGTCAGCATTATTGGAGCTATCCAGCTGAACAGTTCTGACCTAGATTCCAGCTCAAACGAGGAAAACAAAGACGTTAATGGAGCTACTCGTAAATCGGAATTGCTCCTCCTCAATTTCAAAATAGAGCTTTTTCCAATTATTTGAATATAGAAGCATTCATAAACAAAGTTTGAATCCTAAATTATTTTATATATATCCTCTATGATGCAAAAAATGCTATATTAACATTTTTAAAAGGTAATTTTTTAGGGTTCGCTATCGCCAATAATTTCAAGAATCAATTTAATTTAATTCTAATTTGACCTTTTCAAATCTATTTGAATTTTGAGTTTACACATGTAGACCCACTTGTTTAAAATATACATTAATAATCTATATATTTTTCTTGAAGATATTAATATTAATCTGACACAGTTCACATTTTACTTTTTTTTTTAAGTGTTTGGAAAATTCATGTATGTGTTTAAAAAGATGTTAATTTAATCATAAATATGTTTAGATCACATTAGCCGTGCTAAGGGAAATCCCATTATACGTTAGCATAACGTACTTTAGCTTTAAGCGTTAAATCGATCTCTACTTTAATGGATTGATTATTAAGCTTAGATCGATTCAGATCGATGTGATCAACCCAGCACTACAATTTTTTTCGGGGGGGTCTTTAATGGCTTCAGAGCCCTTGAGCAAGGTCATGGTCACCGTTTGAATCTTTTACAACAGAAACATGTCAAAGAAAACATCTTTGGACACGCTTAAAGTTGCTGCTTGATGTTTAATTCTTTAACTTCATTGAACCAAAATCTGTTGGGTTTTATTTGATGGGAATGGACGAGTCAGCTGCTGGAGTGAGCAAACGCCCCATAGTGAGCAGCACGTGGATAAACTTCAGGTGGGGAGGACCGCTGCCCCACGCTGAGCCCATCGGTCCATGTTGACACAGGGAAGCGAGTTTGGAGCTTGGATGCAGCAAACTGAAGGAACACACTGAACCCAAACACAGACTCAGTTCTGCTGCTGCCCAACAGATTTGTTTTCTGGATTAAAACCATCAATTTGTAGCCCGACGGGCTCAGTGGATGGCTGCAGAGCTGGAGGGGGGTGCGTCGCTCACCGCCGTGGACAGCCTGGAAGCCAGAGTCATCTCCAGGTTACCCTTCAGGCCGAGCAAGGCCGGTACCAGGATGAAGATCTCAGTGATGTACTGGAAGGCCTCCCAGTGCTGTGGAGCACCACATCACAGTGTCAGCCGCTCCAGTATGCAAACATTTCACAGAGCGGGATAAGAAGTCCACAGAGACGTTTCTGAGAGCCCACGAGGAGCGACTGGCGAACATGGAGGCTTAAACAGAAATGATTCCCATCTGCACTGAGATATTATGAATATATTAAAAACAACAAATCACAGACAGAGAGTATATATTTCTACAGCACAGCTATGGTTTGTAAAACAATGGAGGACATGCTTAAAAAACAAAGACATTTTCATGGGTATCGAGCAAACCATGAAAATATATAAATCATCATTTTCACTCAGCACAAGCTTTAACTCGGTGGTTTTATTTACAAACTGCTATCATTCCATTGTAGAAACTACATTCCCCGCACTGATGAAGGATGGTAGAACCAGGTCTGGGGGGTCCACAACCTCAAACAGGAATGGGCCCATGTAGTTTTTTCTGGCCAATACTGCAACTGTGGCCGATATTTGCCAAAAACGATATTAAGTGTCTACAATAACGCCAAGTTGAGATTTGATTTTTATTAGAAATGTACAGATTTTCTTTTACTATACTGAGCACATGTACTTGACCTTAATAACATACAGCAAGGGATCGCATAGAGCAAGAATCACTTTAAAACTTTAAAACATTCAGACCATTTAATATTAAAAGTAAATGTAAGTCATAAGCTATCCATTGCAAATGATATATTATTAATAACATGTATCCCTATTGAATAGGGCTGCCACGATTAGTCGATGACTAATCAAATACTAAAATAGTCGACAACTAATTTAACTGTCGATTAATCGTAACTTTATATCAAGTTAGAGTGTAATGAAGTTAAAGTTGTGAGCGGTATTCTCCTGCTCCTTTCCGTACGTTTTTCAGCCTGTAAAAAACTCAATCACACTTTCAGAGCAATCTTGGTATGAAAATGTTCAACTTGTTCAGGACATTACTGCTTGTATTTTTGGTATTCATAAACTTTATAGTTTTTGAAAAATTAAGCAAAATATGCCCCATGAGAAATTAATGAGAAAGTCTTCAAATTTTAAGTTTATTTGCAATAAGCCTTTAAATATATTTATGGGATATGATTTCACCTTTTTTTTCCCAAAGAAATGGGAGTTTAGCTCATATTTTAGCAACATGTTAACGTTTTTAGCTAATTTGTTATCTACTGAGGCTTTTATAGGATAATTTAGTGTTTAGCTTGTATTTTAGCAACAGGCTAACGTTTTTGATTAATTTAGTTTACTGGGAATTATTGGCTATTTTAGAGTTAAGCTAGTGTTTAAGAAATGTGTTAGCTTTTTGGCTAATTTAGCGTCTACAGAAGGTTTTTGTGCTAATTTAGAGGTTAGCTCATATTGAAGCAACATGCTAATGTTTTTGGCTAATTTTTTTTATCAACTGAGGTTTTATTGGCCAATTTAGTGTTCAGCTTCTATTTTAGCAACAGGCTAACTTATCTGACTAATGTAGTTTACTGAGGAATTTTAGGCTATTTTGGAGTTTAGCTAATATTTAAGCAACAAGCTAGCTGTTTTGGCTAATTTGGCATCTATTAAGGTTTTTTGGGCTGATTTGGAGTTTAGCTCATATTTAAGAAACACACTAACACACTAGACTGGTATGCAATAGGGATTTTTAAACAATTTCACTACAAAATTGGAACAAATTTAGGTAAAATTCAGCACTTTTTCAAAGTTCTTTTAGCAAATTTGACATTTTCTAAATAGCTTTTGCCTTTTTAAGTAAATCCCTACAGTTATTAAAGTCAATTGCGGCAGCAAAAAGCATTAAATTAGCTTTATTGCAGGTAATGCAACTTTTCTAGCTCAATCTTGTTGTAATACCAGGATCTAGTGAAGGACAGAGGCTGCACAATTCATTAAAAGTTGAATAAACTATCATCTTCATTGTCTTTATTTTTAGTTAGTTTAAATCTAATGATGGTTAAGATGTGTGCTTTACATCCAGAATGATTCGATTAGTCGACTAATCGGAAAAAAATAAATCGGTGATTAGTGACTATTAAAATAATAGTTTGTGGCAGCCCTACTATAAAATATACATGAAACCAGTCTGAATAATTATCGACTATGACTAAACACAAGCCTCCCAGAGATCTATTAGGAAAAAATATCAAAAATAAAATGAGTCTGAAAACAGTCAAAATAATCTGTGGATTTTTTGTTTTATCGTTCCGACATCGATAAACTCACATTTTGAAAATATATCGGCTGATACTCCGACTAAACTATTGCACATTCCTAGTTCTAAGTCATGCGTGATGGAAGGATTTATGCTTTTCATGTGTGTACTTTCATGCATACAGACAGAGCCCTCCAAGTTATTACGCAATGACATGTTTGGATTGTCTTTAGACAGGCCCCGCCCCTTTTGACTAACATCTACACATGACAGGAAAGATGATAAATCTCCAGTCACTTGCTTACTTTGTTCTTAATTACCCTCCAATATCCTTATCTCCCGTTTGATACATAACATACAAACGTAATACAGATAAAGTTTAGCCTTGATTACAAAAGGGGTTTATATAAATATGCACCTCGTGTATTTGAAGATTCATAACAAGAGGTCTTCAACTCTGATCAGTTTGCTTAACGTCTGGACAGGACAAGTTAAAAGAAGAATAAATAAATGTTATCGTCGAATCTGAGCCGATGTGACGTCCAGCTCACCTGAACGATGTCCAGCACCATTCCAGCTGATACAGTTCCAAATCCAGCAAGAAGGAAAGGCACCAAAATCTGCAACGCCATGGCAAGAGGCGACTCCTTGGGCATGTTCAGCACATCCGACCTATGCCCCTCCTCTTCACAGTCTTCCTCCTCTTCCTCCTTATCCGAGTCCTCTCCGGAGAGCCTCCGCTCAGCCAGCATGGGCTCCATCTCGGAGTAGCCTCCGTCTCCACAGTCAGAGAGAGTCACGGACGAGCGGGAAGCTCGGTCAAGGATCCGCCTTCCTTCCAGGTGAGAGGTCTCCTGCCTGAAGCAGTTCTGCAGTGAGCCCGCCTCAGGCTTGGCGCCGAGGTCCACCATGGCCAGGCGCTCCTCCTGCAGCCTGGTGTAACCGGTAGGAACCATGGTCTGAAAAACAGAGGCCACACGCACCGACAGAGCACTCCACCCGCCGGCTGCCCCGCTCATGTGCACCGTCAGGCTAGAACCAAGGGACTCGCCCAGAGCTCCTCCGAGGTTCTGGATGCTCATGCTGTGACCTGAGGACGCAGAGCCTCATCTCCGGACATCAGTGGGAGCCTGGGAGGTCCAGTCCAGGTCCATGTTCCCTTCAGAGGGTCAGCCTGTCAGGGAGCAGAGACAAACTTATCTGAGGGATGAAGAAAAGCAGCCAGAGGGGCCACAAACACACGGAAATGACAGCAAACTCCAAATCAAAGCAGGAACTAGAACCCAGCAGGCCTGAACTGACAGAGTTTTTGTTGTTCTGGTAGATTTGCTGCGCCTGCGCGTTCCGCACATCCTGTCTCAGGATCAAACATCATGAAAACGCCTCGCTTGATTTTAGCAACCTCTGCTAGGGCTACAGCTTTGTAAATAACTCCACAAAAATAAATAAAGCCATCTCTGGTGGAACATTAACTTCACCAGCTGCTAGCTGGCGCTGCTGTTAGCTAGCAGTGACAGGAGGAAGCAGGTAACCTCTGACTTGCAGAAAACTGACTAAGTTAAAAAATTAAACTAATAAACGAAACCAAATTAAGTAAACTTTTATATTTTTATATCCACGTTACCTTTCCGGTCAGGTAGAAGTTCCAGACAGAGGAGAAGATGCGAAAGATTCTCCACAACCATCCGCGAGTCGCGTCACAGCAACACTGCCCATCAAAGATCGTCTATGAAGACAACCCTCCCATCCGTCTCGAATTTGTAATCGTGGAATTTAGACTAAATTGGAATCTGTTTGCACTTCAAATGTGACGAAACTGTGTAGGATACTTAAAAATACAAATTATTTGGCCAAATACGTAAGATCAATTGAAATGCCTAATTGATAACAAAATCAATGTTAAGTGTAACAGAACACTTTCTTTCAAATGCAATAAATCCAATATTTTAAATCATTTCCTATCAGGTATATTCTGGTTCGAAGGGGAGCTTTTAGCTGCTTAACTATATAAACACAAAAACGACGACAGAGGAGTGGGAAATGCTAAAAACGTTAATAGAAATTGAATTGAGAGTGACACATCTCGCTAAACATTTTCTTAAAAGAATGCCAAGGTGCCAACCATGATTGTGACCACTGCGCAAGCGCAAGTCTCCTCTTTTTTTTTTTTTTTTTAAGAAAATAAATTCTGTAATTCTTAAATACATATTCCAAATATTAATTCATATATTAGTTGTTATACTGTATTAATATATAGTATATAGTATAATAAATATGAGTTTTTTTTTTTTTTCCAAAAATGACCTGTAAGAGCGAATTAGGTCCTCCACACCAACAGAGGGCGCCAAACCCTGAAACTTTGACTTGAGTCAACTCAGAAGCGGATGTTGGTTTTCGCCTCATGCAGTCGGCGCATGTAGCTTTGAGCTGACAACAACAAACTTTTTTACTTTTAGAAAATGGATTTAAATACCAACAAGCAGTGCTCGCCAGCTTTATTGTCTTGTGGAAGCGGAGCAGGTTTGGATTGTTTCCCTAAATTGTAAAAATCGAGAGATTATTAACCGAATGTGTAACGGAATTTAATGTGACGCTACAGAAGAAGCTAGCTTTAGCTTCCATATCCAGGGTGTTTCACCGTAAAATATGCTGGGAAAACTTTTGTAGGAAAACTTTTTTTCCATTATTTTTGTGACTTACTAAGTCGTTTAGAGTTTACATGAAAAATCTAACAGATGTGAATAAATGATAGATTCTACACCCCTTCTAGAAGTCTAATTCCCCATCTTGTCCTTTCATAGTGTCTCATCCAGGGATTTTTTTAGCCCCCATTTTGATGAACGTCTTGTTTGATCATAGCTAAGATTCTGCATACAGAGATAATAATTACTAGGACTTTTCTACCAACAGCTTTTAGTGACAAGCTTCTTCTGAAGCCCAAAACCCTCCAAACAGAACGAGTCCCCAGAAGCAGCGGTGAGGTGTCGCCTGCTTTTTTCATTTGGAGTTTGCTCTCAGAAGCTGATGTGGGGTTCTTCTTCTGTGGTTGTCAGTGCTGGAACGGCTGCAGGGTTTCTTGCCTCAGATGGCCGAGGCCAACAAGAAGCTGAAACAACAGATGGAGCAAGGGCCTCCAGGAAGCTTTGACATTGAGAGTGTGGAAGGAGGACGAAACAGTCATAGAAATGGTGAGTTTTTCGCTGCTGGTCTCCTTCATTGCTTCCAAATCAAGAAAGATAGTTGAATACTCAATATATTTTACTGGTTCGTTTTTTCCAATCATCTTCTGATCTATTTTCAAAGCATTCCCAGTAGTCTTTTAATTATGATTGTGCTATTTTCGGCAATAATTATTTTTAAAAAGTGTTCGTTTCTTGGACACATTTTCTGCAGAGCGACAGCAGTTTATTAGAAATTCACCTCTGAGTTGTAAACGGGACTGCTGACGTGGTGTAAGCCTGCCCCAACTTCCCAACATCCGTCTGTTTACACTCCCTTATCGACAAAAATGGCGAGAAATATTTGGAGCTATCCTGCCATACAGTTTTGAGCCAGATTCCAGCTCAGACGAGGGAAAACAGTCTGCAAATGGAGCTCAGCAGAGAACTCGTGTATGGAGAGAAAATAGACTCACTCCGATTTGTGCGCGTATTCTTGATTCGTGCATACATAATTCTGGATTTGTGCATAACTTTGGATTTGTGCGTGCGTAATTCTTGATCTGTAACTCATGTAATACATTTTGTGCAAAAGTTTAAAAAAAATACAATTTACAAATGCAAAAAATGACAACAGTCTGAAAATAATTGCACACAAAAATCTTAAAAAAAAAAAAAACCTCACAAATCACCTTATCAGTTATGCACAAATCTACAGTGAGACTCTTTTCTCATCTCACAAATTCGTCCGTGAGTGATGCGTTCAAATACTACCAGAATGCTCGTTCACCGCAGTTCTCTTGTCAGCCGTTTTAGACTTCGATTGTGAATAATATCCAGTAAAACTTGACATATTCCCACTTTCTTAAAAATATATTCCCGATCATGAATATAAAAAGTCTATCTTTAAAAATAGGAACATTTTCAGAAAAGATCTGCAGCAGGGCCTCCAACACGAGGCTCCGTCCCAGGGACTGGTCATTGGTTTCAGGCTGTTCTAATTTTAATTTGTGCATGTGTAAATTGTATGTTGTATTTTATTTTAATTTTTCAATTTTTTTTAACTTTCGCGAAAAAAGTATTATATGAGTTCTAAATCAAGAATCACGCACGTACAGATCTTAAGTTACGCACATTCAAGAACGCACAAATCAGAGTGAATCTATTTTCTCTCCATAGTAGGGAAAGAAAATAGACTCACTCTGATTTGTGCGTGCATATTCTTGATTTGTAATTGATATAATACATCTTGTGCATAAGTACAAAAATTACAGAATTAAAAAACTACAATTTCCTTATGCACAAATTAACATCACAACAGCTTGAAACTTATCACACGCACAAATCTTTATAAACTACGCTCAAATCACTTGTTGCGCACACACAACAAGCTTCTGTTTTAGGCTCAGGCTTTGACCAATTTTGTTTACTAAGTTTTTGACCAATGCAGTTTACAGAAAAACTTTTAGGAATTTTTGGACTTCAGCTAGTAATTAAGCAAAAAACTAGCTTTTTGGGGGCTAATTTGACCTCTACTGAGTTTTTTATGCAAACTTGGAGTTTAGCTGATATTTCAGCAATATGCAAACGTTTTGGCTAATTTGTTATCTACTGCGATTTTTAGGTTAATTTAGGGTTTAGCTTGTACTTTTCCAACAGGCTAACGTATTTGACTAATTTCGTTTACTGAGGAATTTTAGGCTATTTTGGAGTTGAGCTAGCATTTAAGCAACAAGCTAGCTTTTTTGTGTGTGGCTAATTTGGCATCAACTAAGGTAAAAGGTAAAAAAAAAAATATTATTTTGAGAGATTCTAGTTTCTTTTTATATTTTTTGTTTTGTTCATGCCAAAATATTCATATTTATTTTTTAAAAAGAAGGTAATGAATGCAAATCCAAATTTCTAAAAAAAAAAAAAAAATGTAAATAAAAGACTAAAGTAAGCTCCGTAGAAAATGAGCCCAAATGGCTCTTTTACTGTTAAAGGTTGCTGACCTCTGCACTAGAAGTAAACAAAGGCTTTAACTGATAGAAAATGTCTGAATCTGTGTTTGAAAATAAATGCAGACATTGTTGTGTTGATATGGAAACTATTTCTTGATGTGTCCAAGAAGATCATATTTTTTTGCAGATTTTTCCTCAACTGACTCAACTTTTCTGTACCTAAAACTGCTCTAGTCGACATCTCAGTCTTCAACCTCTCTCTGGTTTAACTTGACATTTTCTCCTGGTGTCTCCAGGATGTAGCCCTGGTAGAGCTGGAGTCGTCAGATAGCAACTCCGACAGCGAGGAGGAATCGGACTCTGAGGAATCGGACTCTGAGGATGACAACAGTGAGATCACGGAGCAGAACCTCAAACTACCCGGACACACAAACAAGAAAAAGAACCCCGTCATCCACGTCCTCCATGGGGAGTAGAGCGTTAAAGAGGACATTTTTATAATCTGAAAACTGCTCAAGGAACTTTTTTTTTTTCATTCTGAAATGAGAAAAAAGAACACAAACTTCCTCTCTGGAGATTTTTATACTTTTGTCATCCCTATGGGAGAAAAAATGTCAATCTTCTTTTTGTTTTTCCTCCTTAGACTCACAGCTGTTAGTGAGAATGCATAAAAAAGGAAGATGGCTGCCCTGTTTTCTTCCTCAGGAACGGAAGTGCTGGAAAAAGATTTCTTTGAGAACTCACTTTGTAGCAAAAAAACCAAATATTAAGGTAGCTGAATCAGAGTGAATTTATCCCACCGGTCTGCGCTTCATCCTCTAGTTCCAGCTCCTTCTGTTAGATCATCTGTTGAAGATCAGTTTCTTACAATTTCTGCTAAAAAAATAAAAGGGAACACCAAACCAAGTCAATCAGGCGTCTGTGTAATCGAGTGTCCAATTAGGAAACAACTGACTGATGATCCATTTCTAATGTTTTTGTGTAAATGGAAATAAGCAGCACTAAAGGAGTGGTTGTGCAACTTCTTTCTTCCAAACATGAACATTTTATTCCGGTGACACTCGTCGCTCTCCAGTTGGTAGGCGCTCCCTCCTCTTCCACAGCTTTACATTCACAGTTTTGTCACAATGAGGAAATAGACTTCGAATTGATTTTACAAAATAGGGGGAACAATACAAATTTTTTTTATGACACTGTCCAAAATATCTGGAATATTTATGTCCTTGTTTTGATTCTAAAAGCAGAGAATTTACAAAAAGTTGGAAAGTTTAGTTTGAAAAATCATAGAGTTTAAAAAATGTAAAAAAACGATTTTACATCTGCTGTAAACGACACACCGTGAACTCCAACGGACGACATTTAGAAACATTTTCCCCCAAAGTCTGATGAACATGAAAGTGGCTTTATGCACAGGTAACATTGGAAGGCACGCTGTTTTCTTCACAATGTGGTGGAGCGGGCTCAAAAAAACTGAACTTGTGCAGCGATGTCTACTGGTCAAGTCAGACGCTTGAATGTTCTGCCATGAATCTGAACCCTGCAAAAGTTCAGGAAGTGTTACATCTATCAGCTTTGTGTCCGTGCATTCAAGGATAGAGGAAACCTCCCGGTGTGGCTGAAGTTCATCGTTTACTGTTCACGCTCTGACTGCTGCTGGTTGGTCCATGATCAAAGCAGCTTTAGATTTGACCATTTCCTGCAAATGAACCGATTCAATGGGGTTCGTTGCCTGTGATGGGCAGGATGAACGGGATTGAAGACCTGACAGGACAGGAGTGATGCGGGCTTTTGAAGCCCACTTGTCTTTAAAAAAAAAAAAAAAATTGGGGTTGATGATGCCCAAACTGAAAAATCTAGCATTCACGGTCCAGGATTTAAGGGAACTTTTATAAAAAGAGGTGGCCAGTATTGTGTTTTCTTGTTTTGAACCCCAAACGCCCCACGTCCTTATAGATGCATAGAAGTCCACTGAAACCTGGACGTGTAGTATAACCTTCTGATCCAGATGTGAGCCTGAGCTTCAATACTCCACAGTCACTGCTTTGGTCTTCAGGTATTCTGAGAGGGCGTCCTCTCCTGCACACAGAGAACAAGAGAATCTACAGACTTCTATCTGCACTATCATGTTCTCGTCTTCTTGAATACTGACCCAAGTCTTTGCCAAAGCCCGACTGCTTGAATCCTCCGAAGGGCGAAGCCACGTCGGTTTTGTTGTAAGTGTTGACAAAGACGGTTCCGGCCTCCAGCCGCTCGCTCACGTACATGGCCTTGTTGATGTCGCGGGTGAACACCCCGGAGGCCAGGCCGTACTCCGTGTCGTTGGCTCTCTGAAGAACACCCTCCACGTCCCTGAGTTTGGTACGGGGGTCGAGTGAGACCGCTGTTGGCTTCTTTACAGATAGGAGTCGCTGTGTTACTGTCTTACCCATCTTTGAATTTAGACACCACCATGACGGGACCAAAGGACTCCTCTTTGGCTATGAACATGTGGTCTTCCACGTCGGTGAACACTGTGGGCTGCATGAAGAACCCTGGGAGGAATGATAGTATGAAACAGTTTATCCGTGTCGGGAGATGTTGTTTTCCTCAGACGGGATGTGTCTTCTACCTGGCCTGTCGACCTGTTTGCCTCCGTACACCAGTGTGGCGCCCTCCTTCACCCCGATCTCGCAGTACTCCAGGAGCTTGTCCAGGTGGGCCTTGTGGTTCTGTGGGCCGTGATCGGTGGATCGATCCAGAGGATCCCCGATTTTCATCTTCATTATTTCCTCAACCTTTAAAGAATGGAGATGGGAAACAGTCCACCATTTATCATAGATTCATTCAGCCAGGCTACAGCAACTGGACAAACTTTGGTCAGTGTCTCCACCATGCTAGGTTTAGCAGCTAGCTAATCCTGGGCTATGAATTTCTAGTCTGATTGGCAACAATTGCAATGTTTGTTGTTTTCTGATTTTGATTTATTTGATTTGATTTGATTTATTGATTTATAAAGCACCTTCCACCACAGTCAAGGAGCCCAAAGGCTGTACACAAGGAAAAACAAAGAACCGAGCACTGTGCAATAGTAAAACATAAAAAAGGATAAAAGACATAAATCCAAGTAAAACAATTATAAAAACAATGATATAAACAATAAAACAAATTTTAAACAGAATAAAAACCACCATAAAATAAATAAATAAAAGGCTAGGCTGATGCTAAAAGGCTGTAATGAGAACAATTTTTTTTAAAACACTCCAAAGCGTGATCTCTCTCTAATCGCTGGTGGTGCAGCTGATTCCATAGTTTTGAGCCAACACAGAAAAAACACGGTCCCCTGAACTTACGTTTGGTTCTGGGAACCAGTAGCGTCACTGTCTGCGCGAGCGTAAGGACTTAGAGGGGGAGTATTTTAAAACCAGACTGGAGAGGTACGGAGGTGCTGTCCTGCTAGTGACTTAAAATAAAACAAGAATTTTGATAAAAATCAGGTATTGCACTGGAGCCAGTTTAAGAAGCCAAGATCGGGGTTATGTGGTCAAACTTTTTTGCCCACAAATAAATCTTGCTGCTGCAATTGGACCAGTTGCAGCCTGGCTACTGAGGCCTTAGGTAACCCGGCATATAGAGAGCTGCAATAATATAGTCTGGACAGCACAAAGGATATGACAATTTCAAGGTTCTTTTTAGAAATAAAAGACTTGATCCTAGCTAGTCGCCGCATCTGAAAAAAGCAGGATCTGGTCACCGCATTTATTTGGAGGTCGAGTTTCAGAGCAGCATCAAGTTTGACACCCAAGCTTGTGACCACAGACTGTTCAAACGGGGCAAGAGAGAGGAGATCGATGCTATGATCCTTTCCACCGCTAGGGGAAAACACAATCACCTCAGTTTTCTTTTCATTTATCTGACAAAGAAATCTTGAACACACCAAGAAGGCAGCAGGAAGCGGCACAGAAGTGAAACCAAGAACTTTCTCTATGAGCAGCAGTGGAAGCAGTTTGTTTTTTCCAAGGATTTTATCTGTTTAAAGCTTCATAATTCAAAACAGGGCTTCCTTAGTACACTGCTCAAGAAGAGGTCCAGCCAAACTTTCATTCATCATAATAATCATCACGTTTCTGTCCTATTACAACAACAATTTTGGGAGAAAATCCCTTTGTAAATTTTTTTAGAAACTTTATGGATGTAAATATGGTCACATTTGATTTTTTAAAAACTGATTTTCTCCCCAAATCGTTGTTGTAATAGGACAGTAAGGTGATGGTTAGTCATGACTGAAAGTGTGATGGTGTAACTTCACTCTGTCAAGAACAGGCTCTGTGATGAAGGCAGAGACACAATGTGGAGTCAAAGAAGGAGCCAGAGTTTTTTGATGGTCTTAACCAGCATTTTATGATGGGCGGAGCTAGCATTTTGTAGAGGGGCGGAGCCAGCATTTTGTGATGTGCGGAGATGGAATTTTGTGACGGACGGAGCCATCATTGTTTGATGGGCGGAGCTGGCATCTTGTGATGGGTGGAGCCATCTTTGAGTGAAATTGCATAGGCTCTTGTTAAGATTCAGCATTTAGTTATAACTGAATTTACATATTTTTAGTAAAACTGTAGAGCTCTGATGAACCATGTCAACCAAAACCCAGATGAAGGATCATCTCATTACCAACAGCATCATGTGGTTCACAATATTGTCAACGTTTGAAAGTGTCTGCAGGTCGTCTGGATCCACAGCTGCAGTGAAAAAATGTTGTTGCTCGTTTCTTATTGTGTTTCTATGAAAGGAGAAGACAACAAAACAGATTCCTGGTGAAATCAGGGCAACTCCTGAGGATCGTGTGGTAAACCATTGCCACACAAAAGCTTTGGCCGGTGGAAGGGTGGAGCCAAATATCGGGAGAACAGCTGTTAGTTTGATGGTGAGAAAACTGTAATTTAGCAAAAACTAATCACAGCCGTACAAAAGGCTTCAGCTGGAACATGACTTTGTAACCTTTTACAATTTACTTTAACTGTTGCTCAGATTTGGCGTGGCATTGTGTACTTGAATAAAAAAGTATTTTCCGTTTTCGGTTTCCGTTGATCGGGTCAAGACCTCATGGATTCCTGCTGCTGTTGTTTCTTGAAGGTTCTAGAGCAGCCTCTTGCTTTAATGGAGCTCTACACACTGATCGAGGATCAACTCTTCATGGGATGAGGATTAAACTCATCCATCTACATCACAGCAGATCAATTCCTCCCAGCTGTAAGTGTTCTTTGAATGAAGTGTTGCATGATGGGACCTCACCACTCGGCGGATGTACTCGTCATGGATGGACTCCTCCACGAACAGACGTCCAGCGGCGATGCAGTTCTCTCCTTTGTTGAAGAACACAGAGCTCATTCCCTGTGGAGAAACATTTGCTCTTATTGGAGAACTTGATGATCTTTAAAAGCAGCCGCTTACATGAAGCTAACATGGGATTCGAATGATGAAAACCATAGAGGTGTACTGGCAAGAGTCTGGTGATACCAAGGAGATATATCACTAGAGATGCTAGCTTGTTGCGTACACAAAGTTGGACGCCATATTGGAATGGTACATATGCTTGTCTCCTGCTGTGTTACAAGAATGGGACTTTTCACGAGGAAATTATTGCTGTCAGCTGGTAAAGGAGAACTTCTAGAAAACATTTTTACTCTAAATAATGAACATTTAGGCGGATCTTGTAATCTATTCCATGTCAGTGGCAGCTTTAGACTTCGCACTCTTTCCACGTTTTCTGGCAGGACCACCGATCTTTTTGTTTTATGGTATTTGTATGCGTGTTAGACCTCAGATCAGACCAGACGATCTGCTGGTAATTAGATGACTACGAGGAGAAAATTAAACTGACCAGGATTTCCTCAGCAAAGAGGGAAGAGTCCATCAGAGCTGAATTCCTGTCCGGTGGGCGGAACAGAAAACGTGGCGTCTGAAAGACCGCCTGCCCGCAGTAACGTTGCCACCCGACTCCTTCTGATAGAGGCTGGGTGGGACGGGAGCCCCCAGCCCAGCGTCGCCACCCGTGCCGGGTCGTGACCGCCCCCGGCTGCGTAATAAGTCCTGGCCGCTGCGTGCTTTAAAGCGGGTGCCGCCCAGACCTCGCCGCTCCGGGGCCGTGGTTGTCGAACGGTTCAGACTGTGTCATGCTGATCCTTGTCCGCCCATATATAACAACGGGTGCTAGCGGTCTGTGGCGATGTTGGCTACCAACCGACCTGTTTATAAATACAGACCGTGGAGTCTAACAGTTTGTGTCAATCACAGCCATGCATCAGGTATGCAGTGCGTATTTATTTTTTAAAAAGTTTGAAATGTCATTCATTTGTTGCACTTCGCATAACAATACCAAGACCTGGGAATTATTTTACTAATGATCAGATTTTTTTTCCTTTTTTAAAATCAGACCAAATTTGAGCTTTTTATGGTCATTTTACTGTATCTGCTAAGTCTCATTGTTTTTATACCATTCCAATATGGCGTCGCTCTTTACACATGGAGCCATCTCTGGGCGATGCGATACATATCCCGATACGTGTCCCGATATTTTTCAAAGATAGTACTTGTCTTTTTTGTAAAAATAAAAGTTAGACACTGTACTACGTTTGCTTATAAATAACTAATTCAGTGTCGATATTGGCAGAATTTTAAATTGACACAAGTATCGCCAAATGAAGTATTGCGATATTTCACTGAATCGAGATTTTCCTACAAAACAGCCTAGAAAACAGCATGTTTTCCAAGTGACCTTACACTGAAACAGCATGTGTAATTTAATCAAGCCTTCTGAAATAGATTCAGGGCTGCATGATAACACAAATACAAAAGAACAATAAAAATGGCAAAAGACTAGCCTCCTCACCATGCGGACGGCCTTGTCCATGTCACAGTCGCTGAAAATGATGAGGGGGGATTTCCCGCCCAGCTCCAGGGAAACCTTTTTCAGGTTGCTGAGCGCGCAGCTGAAGACGCCCAGACAAAGAGGGTCAGCAAGCGGCTCTGAAGAGCAGTTAGCAGACGAGCGGGGTGTTACCTCTTCATGATCTGCTTGCCGATCGGCGTGGAGCCGGTGAAACCCAGCTTGCGGATGTCGGGATGGTCGGACAGACGCTGCCCCACCATGCCACCTGAAGAGAAGACATCCCTCTAGCATCTGATCGCTGACTACGTAACAAATACATTGACCTTCATCATAGGTCAATGTATGAGTAGATTTCTGTTGATATAAGCAGGAATCTGGCCAAATTATCAATTTCTAAACTAACTAAAGTGGGTTTGTGAATAATTATCTTAGCTTTTAGTAAGATTTCAGTAACACAAATCATATGGAGTGATAGTTACGCCACCATATTGGAAGAAAAAGTCATAATTTGGAGATCAAAAATGTCTAAGTTGCAAGCAAAATGTTAGAAAAAATCATAATTTGCTAATAAAAAATTTAATATTTGATTTCAAATGATTTTTTTTCTTTAGAAAAATATTTTTACGATTGCAGCCCAAACGTCTTTTGATGTGTAGTGCCTCATCTCACTTTTGCCATATCTTTGATTTTAAGTTTAACATTTTCTCACAGCCTTACGTTTGTGCCTGCTGATTGGTCTAGATTCTACCCAATCAGGTGTCTCTAGCTTCCACTGCCATGCTTGGGGGGCCGAAGTGGGCTTTGGACTTTCTTTCTGCGTTGTTTAGCCGGAATTCTAGAGTCTTCAACCATTCTGGCCTGTTTTTTTCTAGCAGAATTCCGAAGGAGCAATAAAGCTCAAATCTAGAACACGGTTCTGTAATTATTCATGTAACTGTAGCGACCAGTACGTTTACAATGTCTGCAGTATAAAGAAAATATCTCTGTGTCATTTCTGTTCCGCCACACGTTACATTACGTCATGATTGGTATGAATGAGCTGTAGTTTTTTCATGAATAAAACGCTAAAAAATTAAAAGAAATTTTCATTTTTTCATGAAGATTTTTCCTACTTTGGATTAAAGTAATCAGCAGGCTGTTGGGGTGGCACAAACATAACGCTGAGAGAAAATTTTGAAGGCAAAATCAAAGATATGGCGAAAGTGAGATGAGGCACTACACATCTAAAAATGTTTTGAAAGAAAATATTAAATATTTTTATTTATAAATTATTATTTTTTCTTAACACAGAAAATTTTGATCTCAAAACTGTGACGTTTGATTGCAATACGATTGGCGCAAAAATCACTCCATAGAATTTGAGAAACTGCCTTTTAGACACTTTTTGTATTTATACCAGAGCCTGGTAGAATATTAATGACTCCTTTAGGGATTCCAGCTTTCACAGAAAGCTCAGCAAACTTCAGCGCCGTCAGAGGAGTCACCTGTAAACGACAAACAAATGAACACAAAGTCAGATGAGAAATGTCCTGGACCTCAATACCTATTTTGATGATATATCCAACCTGGAAACTTTAACACGTGTAGATGGTTAATATTAAAGTTGATTAGTAAAAATCCTCACTTGTGCAGGCTTCAGCACTAGAGTGTTTCCAGCTGCCAGACAGGCTGCACTTTTCCAGGCCAGCATCATGAGGGGGTAATTCCACGGGATGACTATGGCACAAACTCTGCCGCACAAAGAAGCAGTCGGTCAGAAAACAGTGGATGTTCCGGTGCTGTTCAGCAGCTGCAGAACTTCACCCCAGAGGCTCTTTCTTTGTGAAGGTCAGGTTGCGGTTTGGCCTGGCTTGGTTGATGGGGATCGTTTTGCCCTGTACGAACAAAAAAGGTTTTCATCGGTCTGGTGAAAGTTTACTCGGCTCGTGTAAGTGAACGCCTCCTGTCCCACCTGAATTTTGTCACACCAGCCAGCAAAGTAGCGGAAAGTCTGAATGGACATGCCGACGTGAGTCTTGAGAGCGAGCGTGTACACGGCTCCGGAGTCGATGGACTCGATGGTGGCCAGCTCCTCCTGATGCTCTTCCATCAGGTCTGCAAGCCTGAAGGAGGAAGGGGACTTCTATGGTTACAGGTTTTCTACAGAAAAGATAACATTGCGATTTTTTAATCCAAGGTTCCTATGACTCTAAGACATGCCCAGTCATGAAGAGAAAAAAATATAAGGATGTTAGGGAAAAAAAACACGTTTCTAGCTCATTTCTGTGGCGAGTTATGGTTATTTAAAGAGATGACCGCAATGCGCAATTCTGCCACTAGGGGGAGCAAAGGTAATGCAAAACCGGCATGACAAGAAATATTTATAATAAACAATGTAATAATAAGTGATTAGATACTAGTTTGGTTAAAGAATTTTTCCAACTGAGAAACAAAGGTGCAGATAATAAGTTGACCATAGATTATTTTGCTTTATGTTACCGGTCCGGCCCACTTGAGATCAGACGGGTTGAATGTGGCCCCTGAACCAAAATGAGTATGACACCCCATCAAGATTTAACCCTTTTGGGAGAATCTCTAATCCTGTATTGGCCCTCACTTTGAACAATTCCTGACCACTTCACCTAAAAATCAAATCAAATTAGTGGTTGTGAGGCTTTTTTATTAGAAATGATTGCAGTCATTGTGCTGAAAAAGATCAGCTAGTAGCTAATAACTAAATAAAGCAAAGAGATCCCCATGTGTTTAGTGGAATTGTGAGTTTTGAATAGCAGCAGATGATTCCTTTAAAAGACTTTCATTTTCTACAAATCTATTAAGTGATTGAAGGGTGGTTTAACTGGGACAGCTTTCAGTCTATAGTTGTAATCTGAAGCATACACACATTTGTAAGGTTTTGGTTCTGATCTCATGTGAATCCACTTCTCTGGTCACTAAAACCACACAGACGTGTTTCTTTTTTTTGTTCTGACTTGAAACTGGACTCACTTGTACAAGAGGCTCCCTCTGTCTCTGGGGTTCATCCTGCCCCACGGTCCGTTGTCAAAAGCTTCCTTAGCAGCAGCTACGGCTCGGTCCACGTCACCCACGGCTGCGTAGGAGACCTTACAGATCACCTGCATGAAGAATCTTCTGGTAAACAAAACGTGCTGGAGAGCTAAATCCTGAGTGAGATCAGACAGAGTGAAAGGATGAACAGGTGTGTGTGGGGAGACTCACAGATCCATCCGTGGGGTTGATGGTGTTGTAGGTCTTGCCATCTTCTGCATCCTCAAACCTCCCATTGATAAAACACTGGTTTGGCATTTTCACTGTCATGTTATTCACTTCTTTGGTTACCTAATAACACAAAAACAGAACCGGAGTTTGCAGAGAACGGATGTAAATTCACAGATTGCTTCCTGTCACAGTGACGGCTTGTTTCTGACTCAAGTCTTTCACTCAAGTGCTTGCTCTCTGACTCCTGTCTCTTTACCAGTCACCTGTCTTCCTCCACCTGTTAGGTGGAGAACTCGGGTCTGTGCTTCATCAGTGTGGAGAGAAAAGAGTCGCACTGGATGTGTCTGAGCGTAATGCTGGATTTGTGACAAGTGTGTCTGTATATTTTGTGTATATCTGTATCAATCCATCCATCTATCCATTCATCCATTCATCCATCCATCCATCCGTCTATCTATCCATCCATCCGTCCATCCATCCATCCATTCGTGCATCCATCCATCCCTGCATCCATCCATCCATTCATCCATCCATCCATCCATTCGTGCATCCATCCCTGTATCCATCCATCCATCCATCCATCCATCCATTCATCCATCCATCTATCCCTGTATCCATTTATCCATCCATGCTTCCATCCATCCATCCATTCGTGCATCCATCCATCCCTGCATCCATCCATCCATCCATCCATCCATCTATCCATTCATCCATCATCCATCCATCCATCCTTTCATCCTTTCATCTATCCATCCAACCATCCATCCATTCGTGCATCCATCCATCCCTGTATCCATCCATCCATCCATCCATCCATCCATCTATCCATCATCCATCCATCCATCCTTTCATCCTTTCATCTATCCATCAACCATCCATCCATCCATCCATTCGTGCATCCATCCATCCCTGTATCCATCCATCCATCCATCCATCCATCCATCCATCCATCCATCCATCCATCCATCCATCCATCTCCATCCATCCATCCATCATCCATCCATTCGTGCATCCATCCATCCCTGTATCCATCCATCCATCTATCCATCCATCCATCCATCCATCATCCAATCCATCCATCCATCCATCCATTCATCATCCATCCATCTATCCATCCATCCATCCATCCATCCATCCATCCATCCATCCATCTATCCATTCATCCATCCATCTATCCCTGTATCCATTTATCCATCCATCCATCCATCCATCCATTCATCCATCCATCTATCCCTGTATCCATTTATCCATCCATGCTTCCATCCATCCATCCATCCAACCATCCATCCATCATCCATCCTTTCATCCTTTCATCCTTTCATCTATCCATGCTTCCATCCATCCGTCCGTCCATCCATCCATCCATCCATCCATCCATCCATCCATCCATCCATCCATCCATCCATCCATCCACCTATCCATCCATCCATCCCTCCATCCATCCATGTTTGGACTAACATAGTCAACGACCAGCTCCTCCTCCTGGTCTTCTCCCCTCAGCTTGCGCACAAACATCTGGATGAAGTCCTGGAAGGTGGTGGCCATGTAAACGTCCTCGTTCTGCAGCTGGACGCCGGCACACTTCTGCTTCACCTCCTCCACCAGCCTGCACACAGTCAAACCAACTCCTCATTTAGCCACAGAAGTGGACTTCTGTGACTTCTGTGCAACAGACTGATGAGCTCACAGAAGATGTGAGGAGTCTGGAAAACCAAGAGGAAACTCTCATAGTTCCTAAAATGAGAAACTACCAAGAAATTATTTTGAAGGAATTACTGCTAAAAATAGATCATAAAGCTGTTCAAGCTGTAAAATGTTTCTGGATTTGGACTTTTTTTTTTTATTGAAATAAACTCAGTTCCTAATGGAGACTATCTTTGGATCTCAGAGAAGGTTAAGATGAGTCATTTTGACATTGCTCATCCTCACCTGACAACATCCATGGAAGCAGCTCCAGACTTAAAAAAGTCTGTGGTGTCCACAATGGCTGGAACATTGCTGAGGATGCCCCTCCAGATGTTCTTTAAGTGGAAAGAAAAGAGACTTATTTTCCTTCATTATTAGAAACTTTGATTCATTTGAGAAACAGAGATCTCCTTGCCCTGATTTCCTCGGCCATTTTCTTCTCCTCGTCGGTCAGCTCCACAGACGAGCTCTCTCCGGAGGAGAAGTACTTGGAAGCGGGAATCATCTTTCCATCCTCAAACTGCAGGTTCTTCACTAGGAGCTGAGCGTAAAACACACTTAGATCATTCGGCTCTGTTCCAATGATCCAGCGGTTTGTGACACTTACAGCCTTCCCGTCATTCCCAAACAGCACCAACCCTTTCTTTGAGACGATGCCGGGTTGGGACGCTCCCTCGATCTCCAGGGGCTGGCCGGCTGGCACCGGCTCGCTCAGCATGGACGAGCCATAAAAGGTCACCGACTGTAGAGACATGGTGATTTATGTGGGTGAGAAAGCACTCCAGTTCTGCAGCTGCTTTCATTATTTCTCCAGCAAATGCAAGACAAAGCAGAGGCATCAGTGCCCAACACACAAACAGAACAGATTATGTTGTGTTAAGGAATGAATGATTAACATTAATCCTTTTCTTCAAAGAGGAAAAAAAAAACATGTTAATTCTTTGATACAATCCTACATTTTTCTCCAGTAAAAACTCAAGTTTAGACAAATAATTTAAATAGATGAAGGGAAAAAAGCAAAAGGACATTTTGAGGCAGCAGGATTGACCAACTCCAAGATTTGCCAGAAAGAGGAGAAAAAAACTGAAACTTCCACTAGAAGAAGGAGGTTTTTTCGGATTTGGATTACATGTGACGTCATGATTTGTGTCTGAGATGTCTCAGTTTGTGGTGAAACGAGCTCTAAATAGCTCATGAACACATTTCACAGGAGTGAAGGAGTGTGAAGAAGAGGAGTGCAGCAGGATGTGTAGCCTGGAAAACCACACAATGAATTTTTTTAAAGAAACTGCTGAAACAAGAAGTAGATAATAGTTTTGATAACTCTATACTGTCCTCTGCCTAACAGTAACATCCACTATCATTGCTTGTTTTTTTTACACTGCACTTCTTGCTGGAGAGCTGTTTTAAATAAATTACCCTTTATAACTAGCAAGCAGCACATTATTGGAAGACCGTTCACACAGTTTGTTGTTTGTAGCCAGAGACTCTTCACAAAACACACCTGACCACCAATGAGCGCCCAGGCTCCGGGGACTTTGTCGTGGCCACGGATCCAGTTGTGGATGGCTTTAGCCGGCTGGGCCAAGTCAACCTGGGAATCACAGGGAGAGGCCGGTTAAATAAATGACTGAGAATGAGGGCAAAGTCACACAGCTGGCGGCTCCTAGAGGAGCAGAGCCTGGAAAATTACAGAGGAAAGTGAAAGTCTCCTCTCTGAACTGCACATTGAAATGTGCTGCTCGCTGCGTGGCTGCAGGACACAAGAAAGAGGACAGAGAGAAAACAGTCTTAATTTACCCAATTTTTTATTTGTAACTTCAGTTTGGCTATTTATGTGTAACTAATACAATAGATTTTGTGTGTAACAGTGTGCACTTGCAATTGTGTATTCGCGTGTACAAAAATTTACAAAATACAATAAACGCACAACTTTAAATGATAACAGCTTAAAACTCACTACACATACAAATCTTTAAAAAGTGCGCTCCAAAAATCTGATCCACACACACGAAAACGCATTTATGCGTTCGTGGAAGAGCTCAATGCTGGCAGGGAAAGCGCAGCCGAGAGGGAGCAAGGAGAACAGAGAAGCTTTAGTTTTTAAAAACGCATATTTAGACTTTTTTTTATATTTGCATATGTGTGTAAGAAAATGGGAAAATGTCAAGCTTTACCAGATGTTCACAATCTTAGTTCAAAGCAGCTGATAATAAAACTCTGATGACCAGGGCTGCCATGATTCATCCATGACTAATCAACTATTAAAATAGTCAACATCTAATTTAATAATTTACTTTATATTACATGGAGTTGGAGTGTAGTAAAGTTGAAAGTTATAAAGGCATTATGCTAGCTTTTTAGAATATTTTGGCATTTATTAAAGTTTTTTAGGCTATTTTGGGGTTTAGCTAATCTTCAGCTTCATGCTAGCTGTTCTGACTAATTTAGGCTTTTTTTTTGTTATTTGGTGCTAGTGTAGCCAGACTGAGTGGTGGAGGTGTGGCTTGGATCTATGATTGACAGTAAGCTTCTATACTGGAGCTCAGAGCTGGATGATGTCAGACTTCATGGACTTAAATCAGTTGATCAATCACAAAATTCAGCTGCAATACCTCGTTCCAACCTGTAGAGGGCAGTACACAGACGTTTTTTTTTAAACCATATTTTCAGGAATTTAACAAGTTTATTTTAATTTGTCAAAAAAAAAATGAGTCAACAACCAACAGACAGCACTTTTAAAGCCCTATTTATGGAGGTCAAATGCCAAAAAAAGTTGATTTAGAGTTTGGTTATCCTTTAACCAATATTTTAGCTGGCTCTCAGCTTCAATGTTTTAAGCATTCAATTTCAGCTTCTTCTGCAGAAATTCAGCTCACAGCATTCAAACTAGCATTATCGCAGGTAATGCTATACATAGTTTTTACTTAATTTAAAGCTCATGATGGTTAAGATGTTTGCTTTAGATCCAGTTTGCGAATGACACGACTCGTCGACTAATCCGAAAAAATAATCAGTGATTAGTTGAAAATAATGGTTTGTGGCAGCACTACTGATGATCCAGCATTCTAGCAGCATTTAAATACATAACTTACCCACAAAAATTGGAGACGTGAAAAGAGTCTCACATCAGATTTGTGCGTAATTGTGGTTAGGACTGGGTTGATAAAAATCTATTTGAGCTTAAGAGATTAATAATCAATTCATAAAAATATAAATTGATTTAGCATATAATGCTAAAGTCTGCTAGCTTGATGCTTGATGGAATTTCCCATAGAATGGCTAATGCTAACGCTTAGTCGACCTAGACATACATTCCTGACTAAATGAACATCTTTATAAACTCACGCATGAAATTTCCAAACTCTTTTAAGAAAATATTTTTTTATAGTAACCATTCATGGTCTAAAGCACGTATTTTGCTCGTATTTTCTTTTTCTTTTGGAATAAGACGTAATGCTAAAGTGTGATCGCCACCTATTGGCCAAACTGAAACGCCCTCCAGAAGAAGCAGAACAATGTTTATAATTTTAATGATCTGAACATTTTTGTTAGAACTTCTACTTTTGAAAATCCATGTAACACTGTATGATATTACCAATTTCATTATTCTAATAATACATTTACAGAATGTGAACTGTATCAGATTAATATCAAAATATTTAAAACATAAAGTAGATTATTAATGTATTTCTACACAAATATGTATAAATGTGTAAACTCAAAATCTAATTGAATTGAAGGGATCGAAAGAATCGCAAAAAAAAAAAGAAAAATTGTTTTTGGAGATTGTAATCGATCTCCAGCCCTAATTGCAGTTTTGTGTGAGTATAACAAGCGATTGGCGCGTACTTTTCAAAGATTTGTGTGCAGTTAGTTTTGAGCTGTTGTGTGAATGGTATTTTGTATTTTTTGTACATGTGAACACACACAGTTACCCACAAAAAAATATTTTATGGGTTACAAATCAAGAATTACGCACAAGCAGATCCAAAAAAGTCTAGTTTCTCTCTATAAGGAATTGATTCGTCCCGTGTATGAACTGATCTGGTCGGTATCACCTTGGCATTGGATTTCCTCTGGATTCCCTCGTAGCTCGCTCCCTCCTCTGGCTGAGGAATTCTGGAGACCTTTCACTTCAGCGAGGCTGCACAGACTCCACCTGCAGCAGGACACACAGCTCAGTCTGACTCAGTCAAGAGTCTTTTGTCTAAAGAATCTGCAACTTTTCAAAACATTTCTTCAAACCCATCCTCCAGACAGTTACCATGGCTTTGATTCCCTCTGGGAAGAGGAAGCGGTTGTACAGCGTGTCCACGGTGTCATCCGGCTCCACGGCACACTCCCTCTGCAGCAGGATGGGGCCGGTGTCCAGCCCATCGTCAGCCCAGAACACGGAGAAACCAGCTTTCTGATCTCCATGGATCAGGGTCCTGAAGGCAGAAACAGGAAACCTTTTGAAAATGTGATGCAAAAAAAATAAAAGGAAAAGATAAAAAGGAACTGGAGGTGAGGGACCCAGAATGCAGGTTAATGATTTAATAAATAATCTAGAACTCGTCAAAAGCAACAAAAAGGTGAAAAAGCAAATAAGCTGTCAATGACCAACTAAAAGAAAGACCCTTAAATAGATTGAGGACAATTACCAAGTGCTGAGGATGATTAACATGGACCTGGAGTGACTGAGAGGGGGAACAACCAAAAAAAAAAAAAACACCTACCAAACTAACCTGCAGAATCCCTGCAACAGGAGAAGACGATGGCAAACAAAACACCAAATTCATCCTGTTGTCAATCATTCACAAACTCACTATTCTATTCAAATGCTTCAAACTGACCCTAAAAACAGCTAAACGTGCACAAAATTAGCCGATGACCTCAAATAAAAACCTCAAAATGTTTTTCTTTGGTAAAATATTATATTTCAAAAATATATGTATACATTGTTTTAATTACTGTGTTGTAAAACTTTATTTTAAAATGAATCCCTGCCTGATAAAGAGATTTAACAATGGTAAATGGTAACTTTAATTAAGTGGGAAAAAAATAATTACTTAAAGATTAGCGCATCCTTCTGTTCTGCCTTTAGTAGAAATTATTACTGAGAATTATTAATAATTTAAAAAATGTTTTACAACTTTTAAAAACAATTTTGGCTTTTGCCCAAAAAAAAGAAAATGTCTAAAATAAACCTAATTATATTCAGCTTCAAATGTTCTATTTATTTAAGTTTCAAATCTCAAAATTTCAAACTTTTTTTTCTCAGTTTCAAACCTTTTTTTCACTTTCAACTCTTTTTTTCATTTTGGAATCTGAAAATTGTAGTTTCAAATTCTGGCCTCGTGGCGCGTTGGAACGGAAGTTGTACGCGGTAAAACTCTGCTTTTTACACCCATCCTATCCAAGTTCTGAGAGTCAGTGAATGCACAGGGACTTAAGTTACCACCCTCATTGATTTTAATTGGTCCTTCGTGTTAGCCCCGCCCTAACAGGCCAAAACTTCTTCTCTCCTCTATTCTTAATTAGTTATTTCTCAGTTAGTTCTGCATGCCTCTGATAGTGCAGTGTGATTCATATTTGTTTCGGGGAGAGCGAGAGAGATCAGGTGGCAGTTTCCTGTTCCTCGGCCCCTACGCCAGCTTCCTGAGTCGATGAAGATTTCTCAAGCCTCAGCTTGGCTCGATTCGGAGTACCTTCGTGGTGCTTCTCGCTTGTTCCTTCTGGGCAGTGGACCTGCTCGACTCCGTCATCCCTTTGTCGTGTCACAATGGCTGAATAGGATCTCTCCTTCATTCTTTTTATTTCCTGAATCTGTTTTTTTTTTTAGGAGTTTTTCCTTACTTGGAAGGGGGGGTCCAAAAGGCAGGGATATCCCATTTAGTTTAGCAATTAGCTAATGTTTATATTTTATTAGCGATCTTCGACTTCTGTAAAATTAAACTAACGGGTATGAACCCCAATGAGGCAATTGTTTTAGTGATTTGGTATATAAATAAAATTGAATTGAATGATCTCAAGAACCATGTAGATGTGTTTACTGATGCTTTTGGTAAAACTCTTTAAAATAAACACACCTGATCTCTCAAATTCATCCATTTCTTCCATGTATTTTGAATGAGATATACACAGACACTGCTCCAAGTAGCAGAACAGTGAAAACACGTTTAAGGAACCAGGGGTTTGCAGCCCCACCTCACCAGTTGATGGCAGAGGCTCCTCTGTGGAGGGGCAGGATGGAGGGGTGATAGATGATGGAGCCGTGCTGGGGATGGTCAATGACGGTCATAGGAATGAACTGGGAGCAGAAGGGCATGACGTTGAGCTCCGCCCCCACGGACTTGTACGCCTCCACCACCTCGGGGAGGGGCTGCCCCTTGTTCCGCCACCGGGGGAACTTGAAGAGCGGCGTCCCGTCCTTCTCCGCAGCCACCGCTAAGAAGACAAGAGGAGAGTGGAGGAGAGTTGCAGCGGCCCTCCACAAATTTCTCAAAGCCAAAAGTAAAAAGAAGGCAGAAAGTTCAAGTCAGAGGAGACGGAAACAAACATTTCCTGCTGTTCACATATGCTCAACATCAAACTGGAAGTCCCCAGACTTGTATCAGCTGCTAGATATGAAGAGTAAACGGTGGGGTCAGAGAGGTCATTCACTCCTGGAACCATGCAGGAAGTGGCAGTCTGAGCCAGAGATTCCAGTTCATACCAGGTCCACCCGGTCCAACTTCAGCACTAAAGTGCAATAAACCTGGCAGAGTTCAACGTTTTCTTCAGTGATGAAGCCCGCATAAAGATCCCAAACACAAGATAAGGCCTGGTTCTGCAAACAGTCCAGACGAGAGAAAGAAAGACTGAGGGGAAGAGGTGCAGAAGTGACCGGCAGAAGTGGACGATGCTTTGTGGAAAGATTGCGTGCTGTTGTCCACACAGAGCCTTCCCCTGCGCAGACAATGGAGCCACTATCTATGATCTGACACGGATGAAGGCCCGTTTTGTTCAGAGGCACAGGGGAGTCGACACGCATTTACCTCAGCCAAAGCACGGCCCGCGCTTACACTGAGGACCAGGTCAAACGTAGGGAGCAGGAGTCCAAGCTGCTCTCTTGGAGGACTGGAACTACCCACAGACCTCCTGAACATATGTCCAGTCGAGACACTAATCTGAGTTTTTAAGAAAAGTACTTGGGGTGGAGGGATTTGGTTTGGAAGGTTAGCTCGAGCGGCAGGTTCTACTTTTCTGCCGACATTCGTCATTTATGCCAAATTCATGTTGGTAGCAGGTTGCTGTGCGATGCTCTGTCATGTGAAACACTAAACTGGATTATAAACACTAAAGCATTTCTTATATCTCTTCATAAACGTAATCCAAAAAGATAATTGATCTCTTATGTCCTGTTGGAATTTGTACCTTTACACTTTGGGTCAGGTCAGTTTTTGCCCAAAACAACGAACTTCAAATCTATTGAGAACACATATATATCAAATGTCACATAAGTGAAGGTATAATTCATCATTAATAACTGTTTAGAAAGCCTTAAGTATGTTGTTTTTTAGATTTTGCATTAATATGTTTTACACATTTAATGGTGTGTTTAGACTGGACACATTTGTGAACCGGAGTTCGTTTTCCCTGATATCCGGAACAAATAATTGTCAGTCTGAATACAACCTAAAATAAAATGCATATGCGTAAACAAACCACAAGAACTCTAAACCGATAAAAGTTGAGGGTGCATTGATTTGTTCCGGACTGAGTCCTGAACCTTGCGTTTCGTCTGTACTCAAACTGGGAAATTTCTGCTCCGGACCAAAACTTGTAAACAAAACCACATGACTAGAGATCTCTTCAGTCTTTGGTCAGCAGTTACGGGGCGGGTCAAAACAAACAACAAAAAAAAACAAAAACAAAGATGGAGATGTTGAAAATGGTTGTCAAGTTGGTTCACTTATTCAAACTTTTTTTTTTTAGTTTGTCAATTCTGAATTTCTGTAAGAAGGCCAGGTTCAACAGCGGAGGAATGCTACAAAACTGTTACTGGGGACGTTACGGCTACGAGGTAATGACATGTAAGCTGTCGGTAACAGAGTGTGAGAAGCAAAGTGTTTCACCGTAAAAGTTGTTTTTATGAGCCTAAATATATCTGACCACATTTCAATGAGTTGCTTCGCTGCTCCACATTTGTCTGCCAAAAACCGGCTACGGAGGCCATTTTGGTCCAATTGTTTCGCTCTCTGAGCAGATCGTATTCAGACTGTGGGATCTCAGAGCAAACCAAAGTTCAGTCTGATTGGAAACGAACCGAGATCATCTAGAAAGATGAGTCCTAAAGCAGTTCCTAGTCACCAGACTAGAGCTCGCTTGCGTGTATTCAGACTGAAACCTTTCAGGGGAAACAAACTCAGGTTCACTTCAAGCGGACTGAAATAGGACCATGTGTGATAAATATCTACTGTTTTAGTCTTCTGAGCTCCTCCATTTATGCCCTCTGTTTAAAATTTTTTTTTTCCAAAATAAGAACATTTTTACAGAGAAACAGGACTTTTAGACCAACAGACAGAAATTCACTGAATGAAAGAGGAAGAGGATGCTGAAGGACCGGAAAAAATCAAACCCTTCTAATCCAGTGGTTTCTCCAAATCAAATGGAAGGGGTGAGAATAAAAGAGGGAAAAGCTCACCAAGGGGGTCCGCTTTGCCGTCTTTGTCAGGGACCGTGAACACCCCCACGACTTTGTGGCCCTGCTTCCTCAGGCTGCTGTACACCTCCTGACCGAACACACTCTGACCGATGATGGCTAATTTCAGCTTCTTCTGGTAATAACGCTGTAATAAAAGCAGAGATGAGGTTGATTCAGTGGCCATAGGAGTACCTATTTATGTGTAATTTTCAATTATATGACCATTTATCCTATATTTGCCATATCTTTGCATAGATAAAAAAAAATATGTTGTTTTTATATTTTTTCTGCTTTGATAAACCATTTCTAACCCATTTTTTTAAGTCTGACATTTAATAAATCAAATGCAAAGGACGTCATATATTTAATTTTAAAGTGGAATTCGCTTTAAGGAGCTAAAAAACCAATAATGACACAAATTCCTCTTCTAGCTCAGGTTCAATTTTGTTTCTAGAAGTCTTCTAGTTGAATGATACTATACAAATGTTACATAACTATGGCGGTTCGGTTTACGTCTTCTGCGCTCGCGGGCTCCGCTCAGCTCAAGCCGGCGTCCGAGCGGCGCATGCGCGAGAGTTTCGGGTTTCCTGCACATGTGCGCATGTTTCTACCAGGTGCGCAGGCTTACATGACAGTTCCCACCAGGCTCCATCATGCCTTCATGTGAGGCTCCTGCAAGACACGACACGCGGCAAGACGGCGGCGGAGGGTGCAAGGGAGCGAGGGAGGGGGGGGACCTGTCACCCCCCTCACCCCCGTACCCTTTAAATGAAAGGCAGGCGTGTTCTGCAACTGTCAAGTGCATTCTATTGAGCGGAACCGAACCTATTATTACCCAGCAGCCCTTTTTTTTTTTTTTTTCCTTCGCCGGAATGATGGAGAAACAACCGCGAGTTACTCACGGAGGACGTGGAGAATTTCCGGATGACTTGACACGCCGTTAGCAACATGATGGCGGTGTTTCTGTACACGGAGAGCTTTCCAGAGAGAAACCGTTAGAGTGGGAGCAGCGCGCGCCAGCGTGTCGGTTGACACTGAGCAGGCGCGGCGGTCGGCTTTTTTATCACCGACCGGGCTCGCGGCAGCCAGATTATACTCGTCAGCAACCAGTCGACGGTGTACGTGCGCGGGCACGCGGTGGTCCCGGAGCGCGCGCTCAAGCCGAGCCCGCTCTAACGGATAGGGTTTTGATTCTAGCTATTTTTGGGGTTTGGAGACATGAACCCCCCTCCCACCCCCAAAATATGCACGTTCTCACGCGTACACACTTTAGCTTGTACATTATCATGTTCTGAAATGTGTAAATAATTTGTATTTCTAGCCCATTATTGCTGAAAATGTTTGCTGTTATTATCAAGTTATTATAGGAAACAGTCTTCTTTCTTCTTCTCCTTCTCTTCAGGGGTCTTCAAGAAGCTCAAGCTTCATCTACACATCACTACTGGAGCTGGTGAGTTGGACTAAAAGAAAGAGGGACAGCTACAACCTGTAGTTGTAGCACAAAAGTGTTTAGGCCTTATTTTCCTAGAGCATTTGTCTGAGGCACAAGTTTATACTCCTATATGGTTCAATGGATACTAAAATAATAGCGAATATTCAGCATCTATGCAGGGGAGGCTGCTTCGGCTTCCGTATTAAATGGCAACGTCTTGCAACAATTTGTCTGAAGGTGCAAGCCTGATGCAAGGAGTGTCAGAAGTGCACAACTTCTTTTCAAGTTGTGTTGAAGAGGAGAGCAAGGAAACTAGGGATGAGGGGCAACAGTTGGTGGTCCAATACCTGAATGACACCAAATTATCACGTCTTCTTGACTTCTGGAGGGAAATGTCTGGTGGTTTTGAAAAAGTCGCCAAGAGACTACTAGCCATACCTGCAACAAGCACGTCATCAGAACGTTGCTTCAGTGTTAGAGGAGAGGCGTTCCACACTTGCACCAGAAAATGTGGATGCACTACTATTTCTCCACTGTGGTGTCGTGTTTGCCTGTTGCTTGTTCTTCTGTCTTCTAAACAGGCAGAGGTGCAGTGTTTCTTGAAAAAAACATTTAATCTTTTTCCCTTTGGGCTCCAAAGGAGTTTCACTCTTGATGTTTGAATTTAACAATAAATAATTGAAATGAAACTTTATTTATTTAAGATGCTTTTTTTTGTATTATTATTATTCTCTTTCTGTTTATTCCCTGGTGGGGTTCGGTGGTGCTGGAGAAACTTGGTGGCTACTGGTTGGAGGTGGGTTCGTTACAGTGCTTCATGCAGGGACAGAGACAATATTCTGCACACACCAATTTGCAGTATCCAATCAACATGCCAGGATCTTTGGACTGTAAGAGAAACAGGGGTGCCTACTGCCTAGTTAACCCACGCATGCACGTGAGATTATGAACTCCACGCAGAAAGGTTATCATTCCCTAATGGGGAAACACAAAAATAAACCCAGTTTTTGTAAAGTCTCAGTGAAAAATGGTGGACTCATTTAACAGGACAATAAAGAGAAAATGAAGGGATAGAACCTCATACAACTGGTGTATAGAGTAGGGTCATTTACAAAACAAGAAATGTGTTCTGTAAACTAGCTGAAAGCCAAAAAGAAAAAGTTTGAGTGTTTCAAAAAAGAAGCAAGAAAAGGTTTGAATAATTACAAAATGACGGGAAAACAGGAGCATTTGGTAACTCAAAACAGATTAAAGAGCCAGCAGCCTCTTTATTTGGTACACCAGTACATACACCAGTACAACTGTGTGCTAACATACATTTGAAATCACATAGGAGCAGCTCAATGCATTTAGGATCTGCTGAGACCCAGTCAAGCATTCACACACACATTCATACACTGGTGGTGGCTCTGCTGCCGTTGTGGATATTTAGTTGCAGTTGTGAATATTAATTTGCGCTTTTGAATATTAAAGTCCTTAATTTGAGCCCATAGTTGTCATGTTTGCAGCGTTGCAGCTCCCTAACAATTTCATTTAACTTCACCAAATTTTAAAGACTGCTTCCAGAATGGAAGATAACGTAACAACAATACTCCCATAGGTGGCGCTACGATCTATTCCAAATGTTTCCTCTAATATCTCTAAAAGTAATTGACCTACCTGCATGAAACTTGGTGTGCATGTCGGTCAAAGGCTCTTTTTTTTTTGCCCAGTTATCTTACGTGTTAAAAATCCAAACATACATGAAAAAAACTTTATTTACAAAGACATATTAATATTTTTTCAAATCTTTAGCATTTTTATAGCCGAAGAGCCATAATGAAAAAATACAGTTTTAAAAATAAAATATTATAAGAACAAAAAAGCACGACTAACCCAAAGGCACAATCTGCACAGAAATATTAAAAAACACTAAATCAACTTTTTTTGGCTGTTGATATCTATAAATGGGGCTTTAAAAGTGCTGTCTTTTGGTTGTTGCCAAATTTTTGACAAATTAAAATAAGCTTGTTTAATTCATTAAAATATAGCCAAAAACCTGTGTGCCCTACAGCTTGAAACGAGGTATTACAGTTGAATTTTTTTTGATTGGTTGACTAGTGTAAATCCCAGAAGTTTCTATTTTCTGGCTTCCGTGGGCTCTCTGAACCCGCCCTTGTCTTACGATACTTCGTGACAGACCACATGTGATGGAGGAAGAAACTGACCAGTATACACCGCGCCTCAGGGGTTCTGTGCAGTGCTGTGCCCGCTTTGGTCATCTGAAACACGGAAAATGTATGACTTGCAGGCATCAACCACAAAAATCGGGCTAGTAATTTATTTTAATTTGTCAAAAATTTGGCAACAACCAACATACAGCAGTTTAAAGCCTCATTAAGAGAGGTCAACAGCCAAAAAAAAAGTTGATTTAGTGTTTGGTTTCCCTTTAATTGCCCTGAACTCCTTTCATATCAACAGTGCCTTTTGCTGATTTTACCTCTGACTTTCTCTCTTGTGTCTTTTATGTCAGTTTCTCCATCCCTGTCCTCTTGTTTGCTTCCCTCAGGAAAGTTAACCTTCTCCTCCTCCCCCAAAATTACACGCTGGACATCCTGCTCGTGATTTGCCCCAGTGGGAGGTCAAACACGGTCAAGGTACTGCGTCTGACCTTCCAGCTGCCCCGAGGTTCTGGTAGTGGATGGATGGTAGTGTGCTGGGCCCCTTAAGCCAGCCGGTCATCTTGCAACTACAAAATCAAGGGAATAAATCTGAATCTCCAAATGTTCATGCTTGGACAATGATGGAGTGATGGAGCCAGTTCCTGCACAGAGCTAAATATCAGAGACTATGGTCCTATGTGAAGAAATGAGGGTGTTGCATAAGGTCCTTGCAGAGAAACGAGACCAGATCCTCGGGAGAACCCGTGTTCCTCAACTCAGCTGAACTTAAGAAGAAGACATGGTGACTGCCCTGATATTTGTCCCCTACAGAGTGGCACGAGCAACAAAAATCCCTGATCAGCATTTTTCTGTTTTTTTGTTCAATTAAGTAATGAAAACACACTGGAACTGGCCACCTTGGGGAGGATGTCATCAAGGGTGGGCAAAACTTACTTTTCACATTTCACTGCCTGATTATTAAGATGGTTAAGTCCAACACATATCCTCACTTGATCATTTTTTTGTGGAACGGGCACCATTGGGGAACACCAATCAGTAGGCTCAGTTATCTCTTCAATCACACCACTTTGAAGCATCGTCTTAAGTTTTGCCTGCACTTTAGGAAGTAGTGGAACTGAGACTGTTGTGACAGAATACGGTACTGCTCCTTCCTTCAGTTTTATCTTCACTGGGGTCGTTTTCAATAAACCGATCAGTGTGACTCAGATATTGTTTCTATCCTTTGGATGAGACCCGTTGTCACTGACACCTCCCTGCTTAGAAGATTGTTAACTGTAGGGCCCTCCACAACAAAGCAGTACTCAGTTCCTTTGTAGGTGGTGGACGTTTTAAATGACCCCTTGGCTTGAAACTTCGGGATTAACTTTCGGGATAAAGTATTTGTTTAGTTTGTCGAGTACTACATCAAACATATTTTCGTCCCCATTATTAGCGTACACGAAAGTTTTAACAATCTGTTCCGCTTCACTTCCTTGTACAGCAGGGTGCACACTGCACACTTGCACTTCTCCCTTCTCCTTGTTCAGCTTTGTGACTATCCTGTATCTTTAGAACCTCCTCTTCCAATCAGACTAGAGCTCCGGGCAGCTGAAGGCAAAACTTTCTAGTGGCGGAAACTTTGCCACGGTTAACTTCTGACAACATGTAATGTGAATGAATCACACGCAGATATTCCATGAAATTGAACTGTTCGTTTATTCCTCAAATGAGCCTCTGTACAACCTCCTTATCACTCTACACCTGGTGTGTTGCTCCACAATACAAACTAGTTCCTTACAACTACTCATCACATTAAAAAAACTGACCCAGTTTTAAGGATGCAATAAAGAAACAAAAAATAATCTAAATGTAGAAATTCATAATTCTACTTATAAGGGAAAAATATACCAGGACAACCATATCCATCTCAAACAGCACAGTTCTTGGACTATTTACAACGAACGTGGCCGTCCTTTTCCCAAATTCAAGGATCATTCTGATGTATCCTTCTATGCTGCTCGTATCCCAAGATGCATTGCGGTCGACCCCAAAGATTTTTTTCTGACAACAATGGCGGACTTTGAAGCGGGACCCGAAGTTGGGAAAATATCACTTTTAAATGTAAGTTAAAAACTGTAATCTGATAAGTTTATGGTTTTGATGATTAACATAAAACATTTTTAGGTTATTTTGATCTGAAATGTTGCAATAAAAGTGTTTATGTAGCGGTCTCGGCTCGTACACTAGATCCTGCTGTTGTGTTTTGGTCGTTCGCTTTTTTTCTATCCTGATGAAAACGCTTCGACACTTTGACACATGGCGGGAATTAAAACTCGCAATCTTTTGATCGGGAGTCGACTGCCCTACCGCTGCACCACTCCCCTCATTCCCAGGGCAAACTTCTGCCTCTCTAGCTTCTCCCCTACCTATTCTCCGCTCTTCCCACAAATCACAATATCGTCTGCATTGGTCGATGGTAATATCTGTCTAGCCTCATCTGTCAGCCTGTCCATCACCATTACAAACAGGAAGGATGTATTTTTCTACCCTTTGATCGAGTCACTGAAAATGTCACATACCCAAATCTGAGTCCCTGATTGGTTGGCGCGCCGTACCAGACACCCAAACTGCACGGCAAGATGTCAAATCGTATCTGTGCATTGACTTAACACTGAAACTTGACACTCCTGGTGTGTAAATCACGTCTGATGTGAATGAACCATAGACTCCTCTTGTATCTCTCAATGCCCTTTTGTGCATTGCTCATGAACAGACCTAACTTGGTTGCAATGATTCCTGACATGAGCTTCTATGTTGCGGGTTATTGGCTGGTAGTTGGATGGGACTGCACCCTTTGAGGGGATACTTGCGGATCAGGACTGTTTGCCTTTCTGTTAGCCATTTGGGGGGAGTCCCATCTTTTAGCAGTTGGTTCATCTGTGCTGCCAGGTGCTAATGGAGCGCAAGGAGTGTCTTTAGCCAGAAGGCATGTGTCATGCAAGGGGTACAGTTTTGTTTTGTTTTTTTCCGTAAATAGAAGCACATTCAAAACACAAGAAAACAATACAAAAACAGAGGGGGCAATTGGAATTTATTAATGAAAATGTTTTGACAACATCAACAGAGGAGATAGAATAAGAGCACTGGTGGTGGAAGGTGTTCATGAACTGCCTGAGACAGCATCTTCTTCAACCTCACTCACTGTGGTTTGGGTGGAAAAGTGCTGGTTTGTTACCTCCCCCTTGTGGCACTGCAGTCAGTCATTCAAACTTCACAAAACAAAATGCATTAAGTGCAAAGCGTTCGGTCAAGTCCCAAAAATATTCGATTTCAGGTGGACCAACAGGGGAACAACCATCTCCTCTAGAACAATAAATATCTTGGTGCTGCTACAGGAAACAAACTGACAACACGAATCACCACAAAGAAAGGTAAGAGCAGACACATAGATGGAGTTTGTGTCTCCTCTCTCAGGTTAAATCATTCACTGTGACCCTGGAGGCTTGTTTTCTCAAAGCCTAAATGGAAAATTTAAAAGACATTTAGGAAGGTCAGCTCATTTTACTGCGACTCAGGCCCATGCTTTTGTTTTAGACTCTACAAGAAGTTCAGAGTGAACAACGATGACAAACAGTTTCCCCTTTTTTCTTTTATAGCTTGACTTGAGCTTGAACAGTGAGGTCAGGGATGTGAGGAGGTCACAGAAAGCGAATTCCTGCTCCAAACTGGACACCGTCACATATCCTGGAAGGAGGAAAAACAGGAGACCACTCAGCTTTTTGGGTCTGAGCATGTCTTAACGATATCTTAGAGGGAAAGGAAAACTCAAAGTCCCAAACAGAGGGAAATAATGGGGTGCCTGAAGTGGCTGGATGGTTCAGTTGGCTGGGTGTAGGACTGGGGATCCAGGAAACCAGGGGTCCCATCTCTGGGGCCCCCTGTACCAGTTCCCAGCCTGGATAAAATACAGGGTTGTGTCAGGAAGGGCATCGGGTGTAAAAAATCCCTGCCAAACCACGAGTTAAAACATTGTTCTATCCTAGGCATGTTTACATTAAAAGTGGGGTCATCTGGACCCCACAAGACAGCGCTGAACTTTTTTTCCCGTGAGTTTTCAATCTTCACTAGTGTCCGTAGCGGACATAAAATCCTGTCCAACTTTGTCATGGGAGGGATCACACATCAATATAAGTGTCGGGTCATCTGAACCCCATAGGAGAGCACGAGCAAACTCTGGTTTCCACCTCGCCAGCCCCACACCCAGCCAACTGAGCCATCCAGCTACTAGATTTCCAAATTAATGTAATGTCTTTTAATGTAATCAAAAAGCACTTTATCTTTATTTCACATCATTAATACTTGTGGGTTTGGTAAAGGATTTGCACAAACTGGTAAAATATCAGTAAGTCTAATTAGAGGTTATGAATCATATGATGGAAACTGTATGGAAAAAAAGGAAAATTAAGTAAAGAATAATAGAGGGATGGGATCACTTCTTTTTCCTTTTTCTCAAGCAAATAATTAAACTTTTTTTGACAAATTTCCCCTTTACTGGATTCAGGGTGTCATGCATTGTATGTATAGGCACAAATATGTCTGTTTATGATTAACAGCATTATAATGTTCTTGTTACTTGTTCAATCAGCCAATCACGTGGCAGCGATTCAGGCATGTAGACATGGTCAAAACAATCTGCTCCAGCTCACAATGGGTAAGAAAGATGATGGAAGTGACTTTGAACATGTCGTGGTTGTTGGTGCCAGATGGGCTGGGCTGAGGATTTCAGAAACTGTTGATCTACTGGGATTTTCACCCACAACCATCTCTAAGGTCTGAATATCAATACTTGGACATGTTGATGATTCCAGTCCAAAGCTGGAATAATTTCAGACTGAATTTCTTCAACGTGACGATGGACAGTTCATTTGAACTCAAATGACCTCCACACTCACCAGCTCTCAAATCAATAGCTCCCCTTTTGGATGTGGTGGAACGGGAGATGTGTAGCAACTGTGTGGTGCTATCATCCTCTCTGAGGAATGTTTCCTTGTTGAATCTATACCACAAAGTATTAAGGCAGTTCTGAAGGGAACCCGGTACTAGGTGTGCCTAATAAAGTGGCTGGTGTGTGTATATCTCTAACCAAGTCCATTCCAATTAATCCAACCAACTTGATGTAAACCAAGACCTTTTGCTCAGTTTTTCATCAGGCTCCAATCACAAGTTGCCTTCCCCCAACTGACTTCTACAGTTTTAACAACTTGAGCAAAGCTGATAAGAACAACAACTGTCTCCACCCAGTACTGCGTGGTACTGGGCGGTGTGCAGGGCTCCTACCGGTCTCCACTCTGAACGCCCATAGGGATGCAGTAGTTGAGTTCCAGTCTGGCGATGTTTCCCAGGCGCAGCACGATGCCTGCTCCGTAAGACCAGCGAATACACTCTGCTAACTTCTGTAGGTGTGCTCGCGGACCCTCGCCTGCACAGACAAATGCCAAATATAGATCAAAACAATATGTGAATTCCATGTTGTACGGCTAGAGTGAAATAGTTCATACTTTTGAGAAAACTTCATTTTTTTTTAAAGCAACATCTTTGGTCTTGTGTTGAGTCAACCCACCATAGTTCAGGTTGCATAGATTTCCCGCGTTCAGAAAGAAGTGTGTTCTGAAAAGGTCTCCGAAGCCCCCTCTCCCGGGCCTGAAGGGAAGAGGAGTGTAGAGGTGCAGGCCGCCAGCCCAGTATGCCTCCCCACCCAAATAGTCACCTGGAAGTGATAGGAAAACAGCTTCGTGACATGAAGTGGGCGTGTCCTTACATCTACAGTCAAGAAAACAAGTATTTGATCCCTGGCTTATTTAGACTTAGAAAGAAACTGACAGTATAATGGTATCATGAAATCATTTATATAAATTTATTTGGATTCCCCTAGTAACCATTACGAGTTCCACTTCCAACACATTCTCCTTCCCAAGTCGTCACATATGGACGTTTGTTAAGGATCTTTCCGCGTCCTTCTTCAATGTTTTGGGTATCCAATTTTTGACTTTCTGGCCATTTGTAAAATCAATTGTCTCCAAACCTTGGGACGTGGCACCAGATGCAAAATGGTCCTCGGGACGCACCAGGTATGGGTTTGCGTCCAGTTCCACATCTGGTCCGGTGTCAGGCTGATGTTAGGGTATTGGTATCTGGTTTGGGTACCAATACGATACACATCGTGGTACTGGACCAGTTCTGGTTCGCGGTCCGAAGATTGGGGACTTTTGATTTAATGAGAACAGCCTGTTCGTCGAAATCAACGACTTGGGGACACCCAAAAAGTCTAACATAATGAAATAAATAATAAATACTAAATATTAATACTTTTGTGTAACGGCTTTTTTGACATTTCATAATCTGCAGCTGACTGGAAGAACCTGGACTCAGAGCCACATTTAGATACTATTCACTGAATCCAACATCTGACACTCGACTTCAATCTGACTATAATCTAACATCCTTCTCTTATCGGAGTTTCATGTTTACCTTCACTCTGAGGCCCAATGCTGTACATCCCAAAGCCTCGCACACTCGTGGGGCCTCCAAGGTAGAACCTGAGCAGAAAAACGCTCAATTATTAAGTAACTTCTTAAGAGTCCTAAATACAACATATGATGACAAATAAATTCAGACAAGTAAAACATTTTCGTAAACTTTTTGTATTCAACATTTGAAAAGTAACTTGAGACAAACCTGTCAGCGATACAAGAAGGCCTTCCTTCAATGGGAAACAGCATCCCACCCCACAGAGAGCCAGATAAGACCTGAGGGCACAAACCTTCAATTCATCTACCTAAAAACAGCTGCTTTAAGGCCGTGTCACACAGCCACTTCATACATTTTGTGCATATTGAACCGTTGAAAATTTGTAGAAACCTGAGAAAAGTTGTGTTCTTTTATGGAAAATTTCCCAAGATGAAGTAGAAAAGTTAGGATAAGGGTTACGGTTAGGGTTAGTGTAAGGCACACGTGTCAAAGTTGAGGCCCAGGGGCCAGATCCGGCCCTCCGGGTAATTCTATATGCTAGTTTTTTTGGCTAACTTAAGCTTTTTTTTCCCCAGTTTTTTAGGCTACTTTGAAGTTCGGTTATTTCAGCTACAAGCTAGCTGTTTTGGCTAACCTGATTTTTTTTGTTCGTTTGTCTTTTAGGCTAATTTGGCATTTAGCTAATATTTTAGCAGGCTATTAGCTTCATCCTTTTCAGCTATTAGCTTCAGCGTTTTCAGTTATCAGCTTCAGAATTTTCAGCAATCAGCTTCAGCATTTTCAGCTATTAGTTTCAGCGTTTTTAGCTATCAGCTTCAGCCTTTTCAGTTATCAGCTTTAGAATTTTCAGCTATTAGTTTCAGCGTTTTCAGTTATCAGCTTCAGCATTTCTAGTTATCAGTTTCAGCATTTTCAACTATCAGCATCAGTGTTTCCAGCTATCAGCTTCAGCATTTTCAGCCATCAGCACTAGCATCTTCTGCAGCCACATTCATCTTACAGCATTCACTCTAGCATTATCGGGCAGGGGTCACAATCATGGCGCCCCAAAAGGTGTGCGGAGGTCTCCTCTAAAAATAGCACTACTCACTTGTGAGTTGCGTCTAAAATTCAATTTTATTCTGTTTTTTTTTTTTTAATTGCACTTGGATTTACATAAATTTAAAAATTGAAACACATGTAAAATCTATTCATGATACATGAACTTTATATAAGTTTAGGTGACCTCTGACTTACTCCAGTTCAAAGATCAATAATTTTGTTTAAAAAAAGATGCAGATTTAGTCATTAGTTCCAAATGTGACAAGAATTGTTTAAAAATGTGTAAGTTGATTTTTCTATAATATTACATAATTGATAAACTTGTTACAACTTGGTAGTGAAGACGGGATATTTTTTTCCCTTGAAATGTGAGCGATTATCTAAAAATGAAGCAATTACTGAGATTAATAAAGTGCTGATATAATATTGATATATATCTGTTCCATAGTTGTTGATAATTATTGTGAGCAATCGCTGCCTTCACATAGGAGTTCATTATTAATAATGTATAACTAAAGGCAAACGAAGCAAATTTGTTATTTCAAAATGATAGCCCTTCGTATGAGTCAGTACCCATGAAGTAGCTTTCTGTTTCAAAAAGGTTAGTGATCCCTGGGTTAGGGTGAGGTTTATGGTTAGTGTAAGGGTTATGGTTAGGGATAAGGATTCGACACCTTCTAGTATAGATGCCCAACTTAAGCTTCAGGCTAGAGTTGCGACATTTCCGCTTCTGGCTAAAAATGAGTTTGAGCGCCATATTTCCCACAGCTAGGTCCCTTTTCAAAACATTTGAAGTGCTCTAAACCGGATTCATGGAAAGACCCGTCGGCTGAAACACTCAACGGACACTCGTGCACAATGACAAATTATGAGAGCAAGAAAAAATTGTGAATCATGTATATCATGCATGTTTCACAAACAATCAAAATTTCATTGAAAATGCTAAAAACATTTGTAGTGGCTGTTTGACATGTCCTCTACAGAGGCTGCAAAATGATCATTTATCCTTTACCGATCAGTTAAACTTTGTTGCCCTCTACTGTCAGTTTAGCAAAAACGCTTAAGAAACATCTACTGTTAGAAGACAAGAAGAATATTTAAAAGACTCTTACAGAATCCCAGAAAAGCCGCCTGTTCAGCTGCAACTCAAAATCTTCTTTGAAGAAGCTGGCATCTCCGCCGGTGAAGCCAGCCAGCTCCTGCAGAGGAACCAGACACACACACTCGTTTATCTTGAGACGTGACACCAAACATGCTAACATAACATAGCTTCATCATAACACAACATTTAAATCTGAATTTAACCTGAGGACATGAGGAAAATAAAAATAAAGCTAAAGGGGAACAAATCCCAATATGAAGTAATTTCAGACAGAAACAATGAAATAGAAAGTTTTCAGGTTAGGGGTTGATAAGACCCAAGAACCTCTTCTAAAGCTCTGAGGCTGCACGCCACCTGGTTGATGCGAAGTAAGGCACCACTGCTCGGGAAAATGGCAGAATTCCTGGAGTCGACTGACATGGTGTGCTGCAAATCAAGGTGAATTGGTGCAATCAATGGGCAGGAGCGTTTCCAGACAGTTGAACGCATCGCATCGTAATGAGTGAAGATATGCATGCATACCGAGAGGGCAGACTTCAGCGAGTGGCCGCTCTCCTCGCGCACCGCAAAGGAGGCGCTGCGAGCCAGGCAGCCCAGCTCCCTCCACACGCCCTCCCACTTCAGCATGTGGCTGGTTGGCCCCACGGGAAACTAAAGGGAGATGAGCAGCTTTAATGGTTTTTAATCTGTCTGAGGCAAGTTGTTCATCGAATACCGTTTGGGTTGAGGCACGGTAGGTTTATTTTAGCGCCATTATCACACGTTTGATGGCAGCAGAAAATTATCAAACCATAGTTAAAGTTCAATTTCTGAATTTTGCAAAGACGTGACCGTACATGTAGTAGAATGTTCCGTATGTATCATGTTTATGTGGAAAAACAACAGTGGGCTGAACTTTATGAAGCTAAAATGTGAATGGATTTGACAATAACTCTTTTTACTTGTTTGTTTGTACACATTTATTATATTTCAAGAAATTGAAGGAATCTGGAGAACTTCTCCTGCACTATTTATCTCTGAGTCACACCGATTGAAGTTTTGGATAAAGATGTCCTGGATCGGTATTAAGTCAATGAATCAGATCAAAGTAAACCAAATATCCACAATGAATCATATCAGCAACCACAAATAAAACCACATATTGTTGTTAAAATTAATCGTTAAACCACTATTTTGACAATCAAATTCTGATGTGATTTTACCATTTACATCTTGACCTGATATGAACTTCGGATTCTGAAAAATGTAACCTCAGCCGGGTTAGAGATCGGAAGCCCTGTGTAGTGTTGGGAGTAATGCTGTTTAAGTTAACACCATTAGTTACCAATAGTGTTAGAAGTGAAGCAACAGAGTAATCTAACCAAATACTTTTATCCCCGCTTCAACGTCGTTACAATTATTTAGTACAAATCGTGGCGTATTACTAAAGGAAGTTGATACTTAAAAATCTTTTAGTTTATGTGATATTATATATGTGTGTGTGTGTATTTTTGCAGTGTTGTGATAATTCCATTAAACATTTAAATTTCTACACTTCAATCCTATCTCTCCCTATTGTAACTAAACAACATAATTTCATTAGTAGAACTATACTAAGGATACTAGAAGTCATCATTACATTTTAATGCTTTGTTATGGTTGCAGCTGAAGAAAAAAATGAAATTTATTGCTGTATTTTAAATAGAAAAATAACTGAAGTAGTTACTCTGTTGAGTAACTAATTACTTTTACAATGCAATAACTGAGATACTAACGCAATTCATTTTTTTAACTAGTAATTGTAACTAATCACATTTTTAAAGTAAAATTTCAACACTGGCCCTTTGACCCCAAAAGGGACACAACGGTTTAGAAAAAATGGCCGGGGCATAGGCGAGCTAGGCGGCCGCCTAGAGTGCTATCTGCTGGAAGGGTTGCCAAATTGCAATTTTTTTTTTTTTTTTAACAGTGTTTAACACATTACTCATTTTGTGTACATTTTTAGAAATGTAATCATTAAAACCATAAATAACTCAAAAGTTTGACAATCAATAGTTTTGCCTGGTGCTGCGCCCCTCCTTGTCTGAGGTGGAAGTGGGGGGTTATGGTTGCTGCTTCTTTAAAACCTTAAGGACGAAAAAGCAGCAAAACAAGCCCTCAGGGACAGCTTTATGATCATTCATTTGCTTGGAAACACCCCCCTCCCAGGACATTTCGGTCAAAGATAATATTGTTTTTTCATTGGTAAAGAAAAATTGAACTGGCAATATCATTTCTTTTCCTCTTTTAAACTCATAACAATAGAAATCTATTAACCTTAAACATTGGAGACACCTGTCAAAAGATCTACCATGCTAGGAGAACCGTATTGAATGTTGGTACAGCAGGTAACATTTTTTTAGGTGGTTCTTATTGGTGGTTATCCTTGACAATTAAAATAGATATTTATCTCAACATATTCCAGGCAGTTACGGTACTTCTTTTTTGTCAAACCATGGTATTCGTGTGCGTGTGCGTGTGCGCAGAAGAGGGGGCGCAAAAATCCCATTTTGCGTGATAGCAGATTAAGTATTTGAAAGAGAACCGTAGAGACCGCCTACATTTAATTCCGCCGACACGCCCCGGTCAGTCTCCTTCAAGGAGCTCCATGGGAATTGTCCGGTGACTTTGTACATGTTGAGAGTGAGGCTGAAACAGAAAAATATCCGTCAAATGTTTTCTTCTTTTTTTTTTACCAGAATATGTTTGCAAGTTTTGCAAAACAATAGAGTTATTTGCTCTGCGTCCAAACGCCGCTCATACTTGCGTTCAAAGTATCCTGGCTGGGGCTTGAAGAAGGACAGGCCATAGGACGTCTCTTTCGTACCATAGGAGAACTGGAAGGTCAGCTTCTCCGCTCGGCCAAGCGTGTTGGGAAGCTTCAGACCCAGAACCTGCAGGACAGAAACTCACAGCTCCTTCAGCCATTCCTTGACAAAAAAATGCTACCAAGTGGCGCCACAAACAATTATTTTAAAGCTCGACCAATCACAGATTATTTTCTCAGATTAGTCAAATAATCGGGTCATGCGCAAACTGGATGTAAAGCACACATCTTAACCATCATTAGCTTTAAACTAACTAAGAACTAAATATATAGGATTACCTGCGATAACGCTAGTGTGAATGCTATAAGCTGAATTTGGTCGCTGTAGATGCTGAAATTGATAGCTAAAAACGTTGAAGTTGATATCTGAAATCACAGAAGCTAATAGCCAGCTAAAATATTGTTTAAATGCCAAATTAGCCTAAAAAAACTGAAAAAAACCTTAGTTCGTCAATATTGCTTGCATGTAGCTGAAATATTAGCTGAACTCCAAAATAGCTTAAAAAAACAAAAAAAAGCTTAAATTAGCCAAAATAGCTAGTATGCAGATGAAATATTATCTTAACTACAAAATAGCTTAAAAAAATTGAAAAAACTCTAAATTAGTCAAAACAGCTAGCATGTAGCTGGAATGTTAGCTAAGCTCCGAATTAGCCTAAAAATGAGAAAAAAAGCCTAAATTAGCAAAAAATATCTAGCATGCGGCTAAAATATGAGCTGAACTCCAAAATAGTCTAAAAAATGAAAAAATTCTAAATTAACCAAAATAGCTAGCACGTAGCTGAAATATTAGCTATACTCCAAAATAGCCTGAAAAAAACAAAAAGAAGCCTAAATTAGCCAGAATAGTTAGCACCTAGCTGATATATTATCTTAACTCCAAATTAGCCTAAAAAAAAGCCTAAATTAGCCAAAATAGCTGGTACGTAGATGAAATATTAGCTAAACTCCAAAATCGGCTATAAAATCTTTATAAATGCCAAAATAGTCCAAAAAGTTAGCATAACGCCATCATAACTTTCAGCTTTCACTACACTCTGACTCCCTATGATATAAAGTAATGACTAATCGACTATTAAATTAGTCGTCGACTATTTTAATAATCGTTTAGCCATCGATTAGTCGACGAATTGTGGCAACCCTGGTACCAACTCCTGAAAACGTCTTTTTTACCTACCATGCTCCCTTCGTTGTTCCCAACCATAGTGTTGTAACTTCCCGTCAGACGCTTGATCTCGTTCACCTCAAAAGTCACATCTAAACCATTGGGCAAAGCATCCGCACCTGAGGAGTAGAGGTCTCAGATCAGGCTTCACAATCACACGATTAACTCTTTTTCCGGGCTCTAAGAAGGGATCAGTTACCCTCAGACGTATCAATGAGGACCTCCACCTCTTTGAAGATTCCCAGGCGCAGAAGCCTCTGTCTTGCAATATGAGCTTTTTTCATGACCTGCAACCAAACACAAACGTTTCAGAATCCCAACATGGAGGAAAAACTGATCAGCTACATATGAAATACACACGTCAATGAGGTTTTTGGCATTGAAGACGTCGGAGATCTCATAACCGAGCAGATCTTCTTTGGTTCTCCCCAAACCCTGGATGTTGACATGCTGGACGACCACCTGGACCAAAGAAAGAAACATTTGCGCTTTTTATTTCTAATTATTCATAACTATCAGCATCTTTAAAAACAGGTTTCATGAAATTCTAACTTTGCCAAAAACCATTGTGCATCAATGCTCAGACCACAATGTATTGCATTTGAATAATTTTTGCAAAAAAGAACATACTTAAATGTAATTTTTTTTTAATAACAGATTGTTACAAGTACTCACATCCTTGTTTTCTAAGATCTCCTGCTTGGCATCTGCTTCCTGCTCTGGAGGCTCCATCAGGTCATCAGGGTTGACCCCAAGATCCTTGCCGTGCATCGGTAGAGGGTCCATACTCTGCATCACAGACACACCTTCAGCTATGAGAGCGACCTGTAGTTTCATAATCCCATAATAACCCATTCAACTTCAACTAAACATAAACATGTGGAGGTGTACAGGTGTGGATGAAGGTAGGTGGGCGGGGCCTTTCGGGTCTGTGTGCTACTAGGTGGAAATGACTGGAACTGATCTACATCATAATTTTAAAATATTATGTGGATAATGTAAATGGGGTTTTTATGAGTTAATCACAATCACTAACACTCCCTTGCAATGCTCGGGCAGCAGCGCGAGCGTGGTTTTTAGAGTAGAAGTGGATTATCAGGAGCTCCCGTGGGCTCACTTTCACGTCACGCTCCAGTTTGTGCTGCTTTATCTCAGGGAGGGAGGTCACGGCGGGACGTGCTCCTAAACGAGCGGCTGCAGCGGCTTTACCTTCGCGTGGACGGTCCCCATGGCGACCGAAGGTTTCTCCCAATCCTCCTGGAACGTGGTGCGCTGCTCTGCTCGCCGGGGAAAACGGGGCTCTGGCAGTGGCTAACCTCCCTACTACCAAACCCCCTTCATGGAAGACGCCATGACAGTTACTGGAGACTGTGTTGCGTTCACGTGTCCTGCGTAAAGTCTGAGATGTTATCTGCGGAGCGGTATCAAATAAAAACAGAACAAACGCACCACCGTACTGAAACAAAAAGTGATATATTTATCAATTTTTTAAACATAATATTTCAAGTATTAAGCGCTTATAGTTAAATAAATATGAATATAATACTGAAAAAGAAGAGTTTTTATTCAAACATTGCGTATCCTGGGAATTTGTAGCACCTTTCTAACAGACGAAACAAAAAAGATGACAAAGTCTGAGTGTACCTGAAGGCATCATCTGTCTTTACTGAATGGAAAGAAAATGCGTTCGACCAAGAGCCTCCAGCAGATGGCAGTGTTTGTTTTCTCTGTCCGAGGAAGCAACTTTTGCTCAAATATCCTTTTAAATTCCTACAAAGTTTTCTTCTTATATTATCCTCTCACTAATAAAATAGCACCAAAAATTTGCTGTATGGGATTTAAATAATAATTTGTTTGAGAGCCTATATGTGAAAAGTTTAAGAATTTTGATAAAAGCGTCAAAATAATGATACTAAAAAAAAAAAAATCATTAAAAAAGATGATTTGAATGTTCTAGCAGGAAAAGGGCTGTTTTGTGGTTGACTGGATGTACTGGGACTTTCATAATGAGTTTACTTTGGTTTATGAGGCAGCAGTACTTTGTGTTCTGTCATTATCACTTCAATATTGGCTCATTTAAAAGGACTTAAAGTGGAATAGCAGACGCGCCTTTTGTTCAGACTGTTTTCTCAGCTTCGTTGACCCCTTCGCTGGATTAGCCTCGCTGTTGTGGAAACTACCATTGAGCCTACATGCATTTCCGGGGGTCCCAGTCCTCACAAAGCCCCTGTCTAAAGTCTGAGTGAGATTACTTTGTGGGTGCAGTTGTTTGGGATTGTGAACATGAGCTCAATGGGAGATGTGAATAAAGATCTTTTGAGGATTTTGAGCATCTGTAATGTCACAAATAGCAAAATGCCATTTATTTAAGGTCTATATTCTAATGGTACTGCCCATCTGAGTGTTAAAGTAGGAATGGCTCACCTTAGTGTCTTTAGTGGACGAAAAATGTATTTGAGTTATCTTGGACTAAATAATACAGACAATAATCTTTAGTAATTAGTATGTGCATTCAGGGAAGCTTCATTATTTGGCAAATAATGTTTGGAAAACCAAATCAAATATGAGCAACAGCATCTAACATTAGAAACTGCAGGAAGTCAGTGAAAAAAAGATTTTCCTTTCAGGTTTCATCAGTCAGTTGGGACGTCTGAATCAGTTCCGGGAGATCAAAACTGGATTTATTTATTTGTTCTTTATCTTTAGAAAATCTTACTTTAGATAAGCTGCCAATTTGTGTGTATAGCCTACGAATAATAAAATAAATATGTGTCTGCAAACCTGCTCCATGAATGCAATTCATATGTTTGATCCTAACTATTTCATTTTTATCCTCAAAATCACTGTATTTCCAGTATTTCAAGTTTTGCCTCATTCTGGTTTTGTAATAATGTTAGTTTTCAAGACATTTTGATCCTTGACATTGGTTCTGTCTACTAGTGGATCAATAAAGAACCTAGATAAGGATTTTGATTTTAGTTCTAACTGCTTCTGAGGGGCCACATTTTACTTTTTACAATTAGTTGCTGGTAGGCCGTTAGAGGTTAGAAACTGGGAAAAGTATGTATTAGTAATCTGTATTATTTATTTTATTAAGCTATCTATGCTTCTGTTTGGTGCAGTTCAATTTGATTGTCGTTCCTCTTTCCATCTCCGAGAGATTTCAGATTCCAGGTCGCCTGCACTCCTGTTCTTCCGGCTCGTTGTGGCTGTGGACCTTGCCTTTGACTTGTCCCCCAGTTTCTTCTATTTTTTCCTAAAATCTGTTTTTTTAGGAGGTTTTTGTTATTGGGAGGGAAGGTCTAAGTGTGGGCTGGGTATCGATTATAGAAAAAATTCTATTTGATTCACAAGAGCCTGAATCGATTCAATTCTGTTTTGAGTTTACACATTTATATACATTTGTCAAGAAATACATTAATAATATACTACATGATTTGAAAATATTTATATTAATCTGATACAGATGATACTGTATAATATATTAGTGAAATAATTAGATTGTTAATAGCACACAGTGTTGCATGGAGAAGCTCTAACAAAAATGTTCATATCATTAATATTGTAAACATTGTTCTGCTTCTCCTAGAGTGCATTTCAATTTGGCCACTAGGTGGCGATCGCGCTTTAGCATTACCTTTATACCAGAAGAAGAAAGAATGAGGAAAAAGAATTAGGTTTTAGACCAACATGTTTTGGTTACTTCAAAAAATATTTCCTTAAAAGAGTTTGGAAGTTTTCTGCCTGTGAGTTTATAAAGATGTTCATTTAGTCAGAAATGTATGTTTGTCAACCGAGTGTTAGCATTAGCCGTCCTATGGGAAATTATATTAAACGTTAGCATCAACCTTTAGCTTTATGTGCAAAATCGATTTATATTTTTTATGGATTGATTAATGATTCATTAAGATTAAATTGATTAAGGGCAGGGATTACCAGTTTAATTTAGCATGTTTAGTTTCGTTTTTTACAATTACCGGTTTGAAGACAACTGTTTGTGATATTGGGCTATTTAAATAAAATTGATTTTATTTTTGCCTGGGGCCCCAAAACTGCTAAGTCCGCCACTGCTGTTGATCAAAAACAAATAACACAAACAAACACTTTTTAGTAGCTGACCAATACTAAAACGAAATGTCATAACGAGGTGTGATTCAAATGAAATGATGCCTGTTTGACTGTGAATGTAGATGGTAACCTGAAGACCACAGCCTCCTTCTCCCTCTCTCTCGCCTCCCGGCTCAAGCAAGCCAATCAGGGCCTTCGGGGCCCCCCTCCTGACCCCCCCCCCCCTCCACGGTGCTGGTCCACTCGGAAGGGTCCTCCTCCTCCTCCTCCAGACGCGCATTTCCACACAGACACGCACACATGCACGCGCACGCACCTTGTCTGCCCCTCACACACGCACGCACGCACACGCAGCCGCGCGCACCCTCGTGCAGTCCCGACGCCGTCAGAGGAGCCGCGCGGAATCCTCGCATCGCCCAGCAGTCAGCAGCATGGGGAGCGCCTGTTTTTTCCCGGGACGCCTGTTTGTTCCTCCTGCTCATAAATACTTGCGGGTTGATGGGGAATGTCGGGCCCGCAGGTAAGTGCTCCTTCCTAACATTTCGAGCCGCTCGCCAGGGGCAGGGGAGGTGGAGGAGGAGGTGGAGGGGGGGTCCAGCTGCGGGAGATGTTCCGGGGAAACTTTCACCACCCCTCTTTTCCCTGCGGGGCCACATTCTGGACCTTTAAACTTTGGAGCTTCTCATCACCTATATGTCATTTAGTTGAGGAGCACGTGCGAGCAGAGGGACTGACTGACAGCCGTGATGTCACTCTCCTCCTTTTTTTTTATGGATCAAAGTTCGTTTCATTTGATTCTCCTTCAGGTTCGGATCTGACTGCAGCGTGCGTTCACCATCCCGCAGCCTGATCTGCGGGCTCATTTGCTGGGATTTGTGCGGGAGGGGGATCATCTGTGTTCTCATAATGAGAGAGGAGCTTAGTATGCAAATGTTAGTTTCCAGGTGTGTGTGTGTGTGTGTGGGGGGGGGGGGGTTAAAAGTCCCAGGAGGAGCAGGCTGCGGGGGCCCAATATCGACCCGCAGCAGCAGCAGTGGGGGCCACACATTGCCCTCACTTTCTGCTGCCTTGCCCCTCCTCTGTCACCCATCAGCTCATTTAACAGGAAAATATTTAGCATAAATACAGTTTTATGGCTTATTTATTGCTTTTATGTGGCTGTGCCAGGTTGGGGCCCGGAGGGTCTCGCATGCCTCTTCCAGCCAGGCTGTCCAACAATGTGAGACTATTTATACTCTGAGGCAGAGGAGGATGAGGAGGAGGAGGAGGGATGAGCGGCACTGTCAGGTCTGATTGACATAAGTGACAGCAGGAACTGAACATGTGCACGCCTGTGTCCCCTGATGTGTGGGAGTAACGATCTCAAGCCCACATGTGACCCCATCGATAACCAGATCAATGTTGAATATTGAGGGCCATTGTTTGCTCCTTGCATCGTCGTAGCCGTTTTCTTTCTTCAAGCACAGGCTGTCTTTTGAGCTCAGCCAGACTATACGTTGACGTTAGGAGTGGGGTCATCTGGACCCCACACGGCAGCTAGGACTGCCACGATTAGTCAATTAGTCACGACTATAAGCGTCTATTAAAATAGTCAACGACTAATTGGCTTTCTAATGCCACGTCTACCATTGCCTTGGATTATAAGCCTTTGTTTATATGTTTTGAAATACTTAATATATGTCTTGAAGATTAAAAAAAAAGTAATTGTAGGCTTTTATTTCGTTTTTTACTGTTGACTCAGATTGCTAAAATCCTTTCATTTAAGTATTTTGTTAAACAAATGACAGAAAGAAGCTGATTCATTAAGGGTTTAATAAACAATCGTCCTAATTGTCTTTATTTTTAGTTAGCATGTAGCTTAAACACTTAAATAAAAAAAAAAGATTGGTGAATAGCCGACTATTGAAATTAGTGCTGCCACAAATTATTATTTTAAGTCACTGATAATTTTTCCGATTTGTCGACTATTCGGGTCATTCGCAAACTGGATGTAAAACACAAAACTTAACCATCACTAGCTTTAAACCGACTCAAACTGAACTTGGTTGCTGCAGATGCTGAAATTGATAGCTAAAAACGCTGAAGCTAATTGCTGAAAACGCTGAAACTGATAGCCAGTTAAAATATTAGTTAAATGCTAAATTAACCCTTCCGTTCTCCTTAGCTTGTTTACATTAAAAGTGGGTTCATCTGGACACCACAGGACAGTGGGCTGAATTTTTTTTACTGATTTCGGAGTTTCACTAATGTCATGACAGACAATAATCCTGTACCCTTTTGTCCACATTTGTCATGGAAGAAATCGCATAACAATATGTGGTTGGAGCCATCTGGACCCAGGAGAGCGGAAGGGTTAACCCTCCACTCTCTTGGTTGTTTACATTAAATGGGGTCATCTGGACCACAAGACAGTGCGCTGAACTTTTTTTTATCTTTGATTTTTGAGTTTCACTAATGTGAAAATCTGAAATTCTCACGACTTTTCTGTTGCACCGCTCGTGTTAGCTTTGGATTGTTAGGGGCTGTAAGCTAGCAGGAGAGCGTGTAAAGAAAAAGTTGATGGGGAAATCAGTAGAGAGTTTCTTCTAGAGGTGTGTATTGGAAATAGTCTGACAATACAATATATATCACGATACACCTACGGGTACTTCCTATTTGAACACAAGATGGGAGGGGTTGATATTTCCAGTGATTATACAGTTAACGTGATGGCCTCACACCAACATCCATCCACCAACTCGACACTTCACACTTCAGGCTGAAGAATTCCTTCTCCCCTTTCCCCGCCAGTTCCACTTGTTTCCTCGATGGTAGACCGGCACTCTCCACTCAGGCAAGGCAGCTCAAGGCATGTGCCCCCCAGCTTTGTGGAATCCTATATCGACTCTTCAGCATGAGTCTCGGTTTTCCAGAGGGTTCCAGTGGTGTGGAAAATATCCTGCCTTCTCCTAGAAGCCAGGACTACAGATCAATAGCACTGACATCTCACATCATGAAGACACTGGAGCTCCTTGTATGGGACCAGCTACAGCCTATGGTCAACGTCTTTCTGGACCCCCTAGAAGTCGCCTACCAACCCCACCTAGGAGTATAGTATAATCCTCATGGTCAACAAACTGTACACCCATCTGGATCAGCCGGCAAACACTGGTAGGATCATGTATTTGGATTTCTCCAGTGCACCATCAGGCCAGCTCTGGTAGGTGAGAAGTTGATTGAGATGGAGCTTGGTGCCCCTCTTGTGTCTTGGATCACTGACTGGCTGACTAGATGGCCACGATATATGCGGGTGTTTGGCTGGGTGTCGGACAGAGTGGTTAATAATACTGGGGCACCTCAAGGTACCGTCCTCTATCCCTTCCTCTTCATTCTTTACACCATGGACTTCAGCTACCCGTCAGAGTCCTGTCACCTGCAGAAGTTGTCAAACGACTCAGCCTTAGTTGGTTGCATCAGGGGAGGAGAGGAATCTGAGTGCAGGAGTGTCGTTGGTGATTTTGTATCGTGGTGCAACCAGAGCCACCTGCATCTCAACATCACCAAAACAATGGAACTAGTGGTGGACCTGAGGAAGACTCTAGTGACCCTTGGATCCATCCAGGAGGTTGGAGGACTTCAAGTACCTGGGAGTCAACATTGACACTAAACACCAATGCTCAGTGCCAGAGCCGGCTCAATTCATTCAACATCTGTAAAACCCTCATGAGATGTGTATTAGTCTGTGGTCTCTTGTCCATCTTGTTTGTTGTGGTCTTCTGGGGCAGTAGACTTAGGGTTGCAGATTTAAAAACTGATCTGGATGGTTGGGGGCATGGTGGGAGTGAAGCTGGACTCTTTATAGACGGTGATGGAGAGAGAGATGCTTAAAAAACTGCAAAGCATCCTGGACATGTCCACCAGTCCCCTCCCCCAGCTTCTGAATCAATACAGGAGCAAGACTTGGAGCCCCCTTAAATAACTGAAGGTCTTTGCTTCCTGTGGAAATAACACAGATTGTAAAATGGAAAACGGAAGATGCTGAACTACATGTTCTCTTATAATTAACTGATTAAATATCATCTTGGCAGCATTTTAAATTGAAACAATTGAAGTATCGCAATGGGGTGTATCGCGATATTTCCTAGAATCAATGTTTTCTTGCACCCCTAAATACTACAACTGTCCAGCTCACAACTCAAAAGCGAATTTCTGATTAACTCATGTCACTCAGCAGAAAATATGTCTTAAAAAAACTGACTTTTTGATTTTGGTTAAAACCTAAAGTAAAACTAAAAGACCACCTGTAATGTTTAACAGAAAAAATATAGTTGGAGTGGGACTTTTAAATTTCATTTTTAAAAACATTTTTAATTTAATTTGTGGTGAATCAGGTGGAGAAAATAAAAAATCAGTTTGAATAATATATTTTTCACGATTTAGAAAATATTCTACAGAAACTATGTCATAGAAAGAGAGTCTTATGATTATGGCAAACAACAACATAATCATTACTAAAAGACCACTGGGAACGCTTTTACAATAGATCAGAAGATAAAAAGGATGGGACTTTAAGAAGTCTTTTGTTTTTTTTTTTCTGTGACAATAGTCAGTGTCCAAGTTCAGTTTTTTCCTATTCATTAGTCACAAAACATTTTAATTATTTTTAACATTCTTGCTGATTTTCAGCTTCTTTCATTATAAAAACATGTTTCAGTGTTTTATAAGTTTAGCATAAAAGGTCTGAGAGCTTTAGAAAAGGCTGTTGAGTCCTCATTTTGGAGGAGTTAAAAAGTTTAAAACATTTTTTACGCTTCTTTTGCTCAAAGGGGCATCAGTGAGGGGATTCCTGAATGAACATAATCTTTTGTCAGCTTCAGCAGTGCTGCAAGATATGAGTAAAAAGGATCAGGGTTTTACAAGAGTTCAGTTCATTTTGTGTTCATGTTTAGCGTTTTGGTTTTCACCTTGTGGTTTTTCCATCTATCGTCACTCCAGGTTTTAGACAGTAACTCCCCAACTCCTTTACTGCAGCAACGGTTTTTATTAGATCCTTGATTTATCTAGAACTGGAGTTTCAGTTCTTCTCTGCCACATCCTTGTATTGCCTCTTGGTTTGTTTTTCCGCATTTCTGGGGTTTTAATGTTTAAGACACGTCAGGCCTATGCTTTGGATTTTAATGTCATGTTTTAGTTTAGCTGTCACATTTTTTTTAAACAATTTTTTTTTACCCACTTTCTATTGCATTTCCGTTTGCATTTAGAAGCACCCTTTTAAAAGAGAGTTAGCCATTGTCTCCACTTCCTTAAGATTGCTGTCCTGAATAGAATTGCTCAGATTTCATAATTTCCTATCAGGGATTAGGACCAAAGGGTGACACTGTCATCTTGTTTTCTTTAAGACAACTTAGAAGGAGTCATTTTAGGATCACCATTAAGTAACAAAATGATCAAGTTGCAAAATAGCCATCTTCAACTCTGAGCTTTACAGTAATTATCAGTCATTTTTCTTCTGATACATGAACAAATGTAAGCTCATTTAGGCTTGCTTACATTTGACGTAAGGGTGTAACAATTCATTTTAACAATGTGATTGATATAATTTGTGGTGGTTGATTTGAATATTAGTATCAACAATGATTTTAGGTCTTGGATCAACCCTAAAATCGGTCCAAGACACCTTTAGCCAAAGCTTCAGCCAGTGTAGTCAGAGATAAATACCTGGTACTGAACAATGCAGGTGAAGTTTTCAAATTCCTTGTATTCCTATTTCTTACAAGTAGTGCTGCCACAAATGATTATTTTAATAATCGATTAATCACAAATTATTTTTTCTGATTAGCTGACTAATCGGGTAATGCTCAAAGTGGATGCAAAGCCCACATCATTAGCTTTTAATTAACTAAAAACTACACACACACATACTATATATATATATATATATATATATAATGTGCGATAATGCTAGTGTGAATGCTGTAAGCTGAATTTAGCCGCGGAAAATGTTGAAATTGATAGCTGAAAACTCTGAACTTGATAGTTGAAAACTCTGAACCTGATAGCTTAAATTGCTGAAGCTGATAGCTGAAAACGCTGAAGCTGATTGCCAGCTAAACTATTAGTTAAATGTCAAATTAGCCTAAAGAATGAAAAAGTCTAAGTTAGCCAAAACAGCTAACATGTTGCTGAAACATTAATTAAATTCCAAAACAGCCTGAAAAACAAAAGAAGCCTGAATTAGCTGAAATAACAATCATGTAGCTGAAATATTAGCTAAACTCCAAATAACCAAAAAAAAAAAAAAATGGAAAAATTTAAATTAGCCTAAATAGCTAGCATGTAGCTGAAATATTAGTTAAACTACAAAATAGCCCCAAAACCCTAATAAATACCAAAGTAGTCCAAAAAGCTAGCATAATGCTATTTTAACTTTCAATTTACTACACTCTGACTCCATGTAATATAAAGTAATGACTAATTGACTATTTTAGTAGTCGATAAGTCGTCAATTAGTCGACTAATCGTGGCAGAACTACTTACAAGTTCATCAAGATCCAAGATTGATATAATCTATTTATTTAATTTTGAATCAATGTTTTACTATTATTGGTCATTTTGATTCGATTCAAAACTTAACCCAGACAGATTGATCTGATGGATTTGTTGGAATATAAGGTAATTAATCTTTATGAGTTTTCTAACAAGCTCACATCTGATTGGCGACATTGGTTGCCATAGAAATGTGGAATTAGACCGACTGGCCCAATCACGAATTTACAGGTACTGATGATTTCTGGTTCCAACATGGGGACGGCCAAATCATGAAAAAAACTGAATTAACTTCATTTTTTTGGAACCAAGTCGTTTTCAGAGGGTGATGTCATTTATACAGTCAACAGTCAGCGCTCCGATTCCTTAGCTGATAAACTGACTGAATCCTCAGGGACATACTTGTAAATAGCTGTTTGTGTTTTGTTGTCCCATAGATGTAGACGAGTGTGCAGAGAGTTCAGATGACTGCCACATCGACGCCCTCTGCCAGAACACAGCCAAGTCTTACAACTGCATATGCAAGCCGGGGTACAAGGGGGATGGAAAACAGTGTGAAGGTGAGTGTCAATTAAGTCTTTAAGCTCAAGAAGTCTAAAAAAAACAACAGAAAGAAATATGGAATGGTTTTTAAGGCCTGAACACAAACATGGATGGAGTTGTTCCAGTAGGAAGTCATTTCTTTGGGTTCTGTCTTTTTCTGTGGTTTCCTTTAAAATTATAATGGATAAAGTCAACATAACTATGAATAGTGAAAACATCAGAAACTTAAAACCTTAACTGGCGCAAAATGATGTCTGGTTTGTTTGTTTCATAGCAAATTGTGAGTGTTAAAGTCCGGGTGTTTAAAAGCAATCCGACAAATAATTACATTAAGCTGTCACCACTGAAAAGGGCCATTAGCCTCAACAACTGCTTTCTGCAACTGCTAATTACTTTTCAACTATTATGACACAAGCCACTGCACTAAGATTCAGCTGGTGGCAAAGTGGATCAATTCTGCTGTTTCATCCATATATCCGAAGTAGGTTCATACCCCTCAGTAATTACATCCAATCCTTTTCAGGTTAAAGTCACAGGAAGTTTAAAGCGTTTTAAAGTCCCAGTTTGTCATCAATATTCATGCCATCCAGCAGCACTCAGTCATTTAGTCTGAATCAAACTCAACGCCGATTGTCATGCGGGTTTCATGTATGACCCAACTGGATTCTCGTTGTGTGGGCGCAGACGAGAGCGCTCTGCGCTGACCAGGTCTGTAATTGGCTAATGAATGTAACGAAGCACAGACACACACGAGGATTTGTATGCTGTTTGTGTCGTCGTTGTTAAAACCTGTCGTTGCAGTAAGCAGATATTTGTCTTGTAAAAAGAAAATAACCTCTAAAAAATAAGAAACATAGCAGATTGTGGAATCGGATTTCGTGTATTCGAGCAATCAAGACATATATACATATATACACACAATTTAGTGTTTTCCGTGATAGGTTGCACTTTGATTTACCAAATCAGTTGTGCACTGAATAGAAAATATAGACAAGGTTAGAAATAATATTTATTTGAAATATTGTTTTCCTTCAAACTTTGCTTTTGTCCAGCTTGCAGACCTTTGGCATTCTATTTGTCTAGTTAATCTGGAGAAAATGTACTCCCACTCTTCTAGAAGCCCCTCCCACAATTTGTGACTGCATGGACACTCCTATCGTTCCTTACAGTCAAGCTGGTTCCACATAGGGAGAAATGGGGTTTAGTTCTGGGGGACTGTAATAGCCACAGGTAGAATTCCAGATGCCTTCTTCTTCTTCTCTGCATAGTTGTTGCACAATTTGAAGGTGTTTGGATCATCGTCCTGTTGTAGGATGAAACTGGCTTCAATTATCCACAGGGTATGTGATAGCTTAACTATTTAAAGTCCCTTTTACCCTGAACAATTTCCCGCCTAACACCACCAACGGAACTCCAGACGATCACGCCATTCCCACCTTGCTAAAATACTTATCTTCTTTCTCAGTTGTGTAGTGGGGCCTCTCACTTACTTTCCCTCTCTGTTTAGAGCCTATTTGTGCTGTTCTCTGAAAACAGTAGTACACACCCTTGAAGGAAATCTTTAGTTTATTGGCAATTTCTCGCATAGAATGTTGAGTTTCACATGAAATATCTCTTTTTCTGACCATTTTGACCCCACAAATGTGATACTCAACCTACTCAATGGAAGGTCAGTTTTAAAGCCTTTCTAACCTGTCGAACTGTTCTCAGCTGTGCTAATGTGATTGCACAAGGACTTCTAATTATTTGTCAGCCTTCTGATACAATGAGCAAACACATTTTGTCATTAGAAGACTGCAATGATAGTTAGGCATTTTCAGCTGAAATAGATCTTTTTAAATCATTTGCCACATTAATAAAGCCGTATTTCTAATTAGTTTAAAGTTATCTTCATTGAAACAAATAGTAACTTACCTAACAGTTACATGCATGCACTGTGGTTCTGCACACCTGTCAGGCTCTCTGTAGCAGGTTTGTTCTGATCTATCAGTCTGGCGTAATGTTTCTATCACATATTCACCGTCACTTTGTGTTGTTGGTGGCATGAGTGCCATCGATATAGAGGGAGGATTAGTATCTGTCATCTTCATAACTCTTTGTATAGCAGTATCAGCTAAAAGTTCAAGTAACTTGGAAAGAATTTGCCCCATATGGTGGTGGGGGCTTTCCGTGGGGAGCAGGGGGTCCTATTAGGCGGCCTAGGCGGGGGCCTAGGTGGTCTGGCGTGTTGTGGTCTCTACTGAAACAATCGGTGGGGGCTGCAGCTGGACCGGCCGCCTCGGTCCTGTTGGTGCCTGATCAGTGCACCCACAGGAGAGGTACTTGGGGGCTGGGATTAGTCTCTGGGACTGGCTCCTTTTTGTCTCCTCCCTCCTTGCGGGGGTAGGTGGCACGGGGCCTGGGGGTCTGTTCTTCGGGGTGGGGCCCCAGGGCTGGGGGAACTTGGGCCCAACGCTGGGGGGGACAGTGGTCCACTATCGGGGGTCAGTCTGCCAACTGCCCCCAAGCTATCCCCATTCCTCATACAAACATGTATTAGGGTGAAGGGGAGGGGGTTTTATTGCATCGCGCTGGGGGGTGGACTACTTGCCAGTGGTCTCCCTCTTGTGGCCGCTGCATGGATTCACCCCTCCCTTTGGTTTTATTTTCACTTTAGACATGTGGGACCTTGGAAGTGGGTGCTTGGACATCACTGCCAGCAAGCAGTAGATGTTCTCTCAGTACCCTTCCCGCCAATTTTAACCGCACCATAGAGATGTAGGGCCATTGGTGAGAGGGTGAGCAATCAGTAATGTCCTGTCAAGGCCCTACTCAACAATTTTAACTGCACTCTTTAGTACACACACCTCTAACTCCTCAAAATAGACACTCAGACAAACAAACACTCATACATCACACAAGGAAGGTGGGACCTTCGACCTTCTGTCCCCTACCCCATCCCTGGCGGGGGGGGGAACCCCCTTCCTGGTGGTCTTGTCTCTTGGGTGCCGGTCTCCTGGGCTCAGTGGCCTCCTCTCCACGCCAGGAGAGGGATCCTCGAGATTTAAGTCAGCACAACATAAACACTCACCTGAGCACAGGTGTCAGCTCACTTTTGCACTAATAGCATGCGGGACAAAATGAAAGACTTTATTTGTGTCGGTTTGTATGATTAAGTCTGTTAGTTGCAGTTGTATTGTGTACATTTTGACTAGTTTAAATGTGGAGACTATTTTGGCCAACAGGTATGTGTGTAACTACAGAGTGTGTGTGTAGACAGGCCCGGCCCATTCCAGTTTGCCATTTGTTTTCTGATGTTGCTTCCTTTGCTGCCATCTTCTTTCTTCTCTAAATCCCCCTCTTTTACCTCCCCTCCCCAACCTCTCTCTTCTTCTTTCCGTCCGGTCCAAGGAAAAAAAAAAGAAAGATACAAACACAATAAATATAAATAAAGTTTAGCATGAAATACAACAGGGGTTTATACTCAATAAACCCCTTTTGTGGCAGTAAAATCTGCCCAACACTAGAGGCTCTCAGCCCGCATTTGTTTGTTCAGCTGTTGGACAGGACAAGTTGAAAAAAAAAATTTGTGTTTTTCTTTCCAGTATAGGAAAATTTCTAATTGACCCCAAACTTTTGAATGGTAGCATGTATGAGTCATTCCTTGAGAATGACTCCAATTTTACTTTGAAACTTTTACACATATTCCAAGAAATTAAGGGTATTGAGTTGAAAGGAAAAATTTTATCTAAATATAGTTTCTTAATCATGAAGTTGAGTGCAAGTGGATACGTTTTTACAAGTTTATTAAAATACCTAGAAAGTGTTGTAGTGTATGCAGCAATGGTCAGCAGTTTGTTCTGGTTAAATGGGTGCAGTTTAACCCTAAGGATAGTTAGACACATGTTGTGCTGAACCCCAACATGAAATGGCTCCAGCATTTCAAAATGTAATCGTTTGAACGAATGGCTAAAGCACATTTGTGAGATTGACTTATCAAGTTCCAAGTGCAAAAAAGGTCATTTTAATTGTTGGATTACACCAGGGGTCTGCAGCTCCAGACCCACATATGTCTCTTTTATCTCTCCATGGTGGCTCCTTTACCTAACATAAAATAAGTCAGGGAGACTGCTGACAGCCATGTTGACTGCCTGAGTCAGCAGCTTCCCCTAACCAAAACTACCTAAAGAAAACAAATAAACAAAGCCAGCAAACTAAGACTACCAAGGTCCAACCCCAAACTAAAATAAAAAAAACCCAGTAGTGTAAGACTGCTGAGGACAAAAAGGGAAAAAAATACAAAAATAAATAAAAGAAAATAAAGTTTGCATTTTTTAAAGTATGGATTACTTAATTAGCATTTATATTATTTTTATTAGTAAAATTTATAAATTGCACAGAGGGGATAAACTAAGTAGGATTTTACATTCCTGTTGACTTGAAGAAATCTTGTTTGCTCAACGCTTCCGCCAGAATGCACAGATTAATATGGAAAAAGTTTGTTTTTTTATGAGTTAAAAGCACATATTATGTTATGCTGCGCAATATTGGTTACTGAGATAATCCTGTTTGGCACAGAGTGTCTTTTATTCTGAAAAGAAGTTATTTGAGCTTCTGTCAAACATAAAAAATAAATAATCAGATTTTGAGAGATGCTAGATTCTTTTTGTATTTTTGTTCTTGCCAGAAAACAGACATACTTCATATTTATTATAAAAAAAAGAAGGTCATGAATGCAAATCTACATTTTTTAGAGAGGTTTTGACCAGTAGAAAACGAGCCCAAATGGCTCTTTAACTATTAAAGATTATCGACCCCTGGATTACACCAACAGTTGTGACATTAAGTCAGAGTTAGTTGTCCTGTTGCACGAGTAACCAGACAGCTCATGTTTGGAGTGAGGGTGAAACAGTTTATTTATGAACTTAAGTCTGCAGAAAACACATTTCACCTGAATCTAAACACAAAAAGGAGCTTTGATGTAAATGTGTGGTTGTTTAAGCACACACACTGTCCTGCACCCACACACAGCTCCTTCTGATTAGCAGGGAGGAAGTGCACTAATGGAGGATGTTGGGGGAGATGGAGGCAGCACCTGGCTCAGTCTTCACACCTCCACTCTCTTCTGCCTGAAGGAACAGCACAGCTGGATCTCCACATCTGAACACAACATCCTCCTCTTTTTGCTCACATTTATTTACACATATGCACACATTGTGGTGGATTTTTTTACACCACGCTGCACACAGAAAGACAGCCTCACTTTTGAACGAATTAGATTGTAATGTGGCTTTAACAATCTTTGGTTATAAACTCTAAAGATTTGACTATATAGCATGTTATAGTATATGTTAGATTTTCTATAGTAAAAGTGTAATGCATATTTTCATGACAGAGTGCTGCATTTTTGTGCAATTTCTTTTAGCCTCTGATGAGGGATAAGTCTGAATGCAGCTTAAAAAAACATAATTTGAATTTATGTAATTTTTACTGCCTAAATTTACAGCAAACAACAACAGCTGCTGGTCTTTCATCTTATTGTATGTAGTCAATCGTTCAACATGTTCACTACCTCACATTTTAGTCTCTGTATCTTTAACCACAAACAAATTTATACGTTTAACAATTTAAATGCAATGTTTCTGTTTTAAACATACAGTTGGGCTCATAAGTTTACGTACTCTGTAAGAAATAATGAATTCCTGGCTATAGTTCAGAGAATACGAATGATAGCAAAAAAATGTTTTTCCACTTATTGTTGGTAGTTGCATTTGGCCAAAAATTATTAAGCAACGTAGATAATTGGTTTTTTCTAGTTGCACAGTTTTTATTACCTACACTGCATTTTTAAGTGTTAACTGATAAAAAAAGGTGAAAAAAAATATTTTATTATTTTTTTTTTATTATTTTATTACTATTATTATTGATAGGGACCAACCTGGCTCTGTTTATTACATTTTTCTTTCGTAAAACAGTTTAATGAAATTATTGGATCCGGACTCCGTCTCCATAGACGCTCAAGATCAAATGACCCTGAATCGGATCAAAGCCAAAAAATTTTGATTGGGACATCCCTATAAAAATGATTGCTGAATAAGTAACTTAATACATATGTATATATAATATAGAGGGTGTGTTCCCTCATGTATTTGCGTCTCTTTATTTGCTGTTTCATGTATGGGCGGATTTTTTTTCAGTCACAAAAACATTTTGGCGTCCGATGGAGGTGCTGCGCTGCTGAGGTGTATATCCGCTCTGCAGAGCACCCTCTGGAATGTGCAGAATTAGGCAATGTTTCCAAATATCCAAACCCTACTTATGACTGATTACCTGGTTCAGGTGTGTCCAGCCAATTAGAACATACCAGAGTCAGGTATGTTGGAAAGCATGCAGGAACATGGCCTCTAGGGCTGGAGTTGCCTATCCCTGGTGTAGACGAAACGTCTGTCCGCGTTCCCCCTCCGCAAGAGGAGCGCCCCTCCTCTCTCCATGCCTCTGCATGGAGAAATGACATCAACCTTGATATGCTGAAGAAGATAATCACAGAGGATAATTAACATCTGGAGCAGGTGTTTATTATTTGATGAAGGAGGAGGAAGCGGATTCTCCTGATTTTAAGTGACACTTCTCATCTGCATCATAAAGTTTGCTGTCGCATCGTCTTTAGTTCTAAAAATCAATACTCCCATGTTCCTTGATTAATGTTTTACGAAGCAAGATCAGAAGGGTTTTTCATGAGTATGGATTGATAACAGACATCCTTCGACTGCAAGGGTGGAGGGTTCTCCGTATTCGCGGATGGCGGTTCCTAACCCCCAAAAATAGGGAGGAAAACTGTTTATATTGTTACATTGTGTGTGTGTGTATATATACAGTATATGCTGTATTATATTATTATATATATATATATATAATATATATATTATATATATATATATATATTTATATACACACTAAATACACTATATATATAGAGTGTGTATATATATTAGATATATATATATATCTATATATATATAGATATATATATAAATCTTTGTCCTTGTCTTTCTTAAAGTTCATTGAATGCAAAATAGAACAAAAAACGCAAATACACTTTTTTGTGCTTCCTAATATATATATGTCTACTGAAATCTAAAATCATTTTTGTTCATTGCGAGGATTATCATATCTTTTATGAAATAAAATACATGACTTTTGATAAGCAACTGGAAAAGTGAAAGTGAACCTTTTAGTTTCCTGAAAGTTTAATTACAGAATTAACAATTTCAGATTTGTTTCATTGGGACTGATTTGTTTTTTATGTCTTTAACTTTTTTTATGTAAAGGACTGATAGAAACCAAAATATTTTACTGATACTTCAAAGTTATTAAATCTCTAAAAACACTGAAAATGTTTCATTCCAAAATGAGATACTGGTTTTTGGTTGTATACATATTAAAGATCCTGTGCCGACATATTCATCCAGTTTGCTTTGGAAATCTATGTCTTCAATTGATAACCAACTGGTCTAGTACACACTAAGGACAACTAAAAGAGATCCCTATGGATTTTTCAAAGGCCTTTTTTATTCTAAAATTATTATTCTAATTATTAAACAGAAGTGTCCAGGACTTTTTAAATTCTAATCCAAAAATGAAGATGTCAAATGTGCTAGCCAGCTATCTCAAGTGTTGTGTGACACACTGAAAAAAAGTGAAAACAGAATCCAGACGATTAGCAAACATGATCTTATTAATTCAATTTTGAGCTATTTCCTCTGATATTTGTTTGATTTTCAGTACACAAATTGAAGGACTTTGAATCCAGCTGGAAGTCTACGTCTAAACATGGTTTTTGTGTTGTTTTATTGGAAACCACGCTGTTTAACTATGGTGCTAATTGATTAAACTAACTATAAAGATTTATTGACCTTGAAATCAGTGGAGTTGATGGCACAAGAAAGATGATTTATCATTCTGATTGCCATGTTTTGAGAATGAAGTCTGTACAGAGGTTTTTTGCTCAGAGCAGAGACTGAAGCACACAGGATCAGGAGGCAGAGGGAGTAAGGGAATTTTATGCTAATTTGGAGTTTAGCTAATATTTTAGTAAAATGCTAATGTTTTCAGCTAATTTGTTGTTTACTGAAATTTTTTTTTTGATAATTTAGAATTTAGCCTCTATCTTAACAGCATGCTAACGTTTTTTACAAAGTTAGTTTACTGAGGAATTTTAGGCTATTTTGGAGTTCAGCTAGTAATTAAGCAACAAGCTAGCTTTTTTTTGGCAGAATTGGCCTCTAATAGTTTTTCATGCAAATTTGGAGTTTAGCTAATGTTTTAGCAATATGCTAACATTTTTAGCTAATTTGTTATCTACTGGGGGTTTTAGGCTAATTTTGAGTTTAGCTTTTATTTCAGCAACATGCTAAAATTTTTGGCCGATTTAATTTACAGAGAAATGTTATACTCATTTGAAGTTCAGCTAGTAATTAAGCAACGAGCTTGCTTTTTTGCTACTAAAGTTAAAAATTTTCAAAAAATTAATTTTTGATAGATAGTTTCTTTTTATATATTTTTTTTGCTTTTGTTCATACCAAAAGTAGACATTATTCATATTTATTTTAAAAAAAAAGAAGGTTATTAATGCAAATCCAAATTTCTTAAAGGCTAACGTGTGTCAATGCGGCTGCTTCTAGGTTTTGATCAGTAGAAAACGAGCTCAAATGGCTCTTTTACTGTTAAAGGTTACCAACCCCTGCCTTAGACTTTGGAGTTTTGCTAGGTCACATAGATTCATCTTTCCCTCTGCTGAAACTTTGTAATCTGTTGCAGGTTTGCTACTTTTATGCATCTGTTTAGTGTCTACAACTATATCTACATTAAGAACCTGGAAAACTGCCACAATGTTTGCATGGTACCAGTGATTGTTGTGTGCCAACTTGTCACCCCGCTGTGTTAATCGAATCGGACAGTTTTAATCACTAACAGTATCTTTACCTCTGGAAAAACTCTCTATTCCGGATAGACAAAAACATGACTCACAGAAGTGTGTTGATCTGGTTTTTTGTTGGTGTTTTGTTATGATAGCCCTTTGGTCCGCTGCAGACTTTTCAGAAACTTGATAGGCAGGGGTGCAGCACTTTAAGCAAAGGTCTGGTTTTAGTCAGATGTTATTTTCATAATTAAATCTGAAAATTGTCTAGCTTTAGGCCAAATGAGCTAGCACCACAGAATGTGTTATTGTGATGAGAAAAGACACTCAGTCATGAGTTTGCTTTAATGACCATAATTACACCACCATGATTACATTAAAAAAAAAAAAAAAGTTTAAATGTTATAATTTAGATCTTAAACATTTGCGCAAATATCTGTATTTTTGCCCTTAAAAAAGACGCATCCTTTCAAATTAAGAAGATACAGTCCCTGGTATGCCACTCTTCTCTTCTCGAGATAAACAGCAGACCCAGCTGTTTATGAAAAGGCTTACATATGCAAGTTTGGATACAGTTTAAAGAAAGGGGTGGGTATCCTTTCCCTCTTTCCCCTTCGATACTGATTACATCCTCCACAAATTGATAAATCAAAGATTCAACTAACTTTGTGGTGAAAAAATACGGTCCGATTCTTTCACCTTCTCAATATTAATTATTTATATGACATTTGAAACTGGCACTTTTTATTTTAATCAACAAAAAGCCCATTTATTTGACACAATAGCTTTGAACATCAAAACCTGGCATTTTTAGGTCTTTTAGACTTTTTCTTTGTTATTTAATTAAAGTGATTCATGTCAATGTATTTAGGTATTTAAAAAAAGGGTTATTTTTGTTTAGTGGACACAAAAAGCATCCCTCGCTGTGGTTCACCTTCAGCTGATTGTAGTTGACTGTAGCTGACTTCGTAGAAGCAAACTTGTCTTTGTGTTTGCATCACATGCAGAAACAAATGGTAAGACAGTAGAGAGAACAACAGGAAGAGAAACAAACAAAGCTTCCCATTTGATTTTATACTTTTAACATAATCTCATTTTTATTTGTTGTTTTCAACCGACACTGCAGCTCACTGACGTGCGGTGAGGTTCACTGCTGGTGAGGCACTGACGTCATCAGACAGATTTATATGAACTCTAAAGAGCAACTTATTCACCATTTGATTGACAACAGTTAACATTTGTTGTTTAAAATTAAATTTCAGTATTTTTCTTCTGTTTAAAAACTGTAGCATAGAAAAAAAAACTCCACCAAAATTGTTGTTTTTGACTTACTTTTACTAATGAATGAAGTCTGAGATCACTACCAATGACGTGTCTAAAACAGATTCTTGAGTTTAGGGGTTTAAAAACAAAATCCTCCATTTAGAAATTGATGCTAAACAACATTAAAGAATAACTTGCTGCTGCTAATTCTGTTCTTTAGCCGCAGTGTCACATACATTCTCTGGGCTCACCAGCTCCCTCTACCTCTTGGTATGCGTACTGCAGTGCGGCCAGTGGACCGTCTGCCGCACCAGTGTGTTTTTCAAGTGCATTTTTAGCGGATAAAATGACTAAATGAGTCACAAACTGGCAACAATGTAATCAGAAAGATGGCGAGAGATTAGCAAATTAGGTTCAATTTTAAATAAAGCTTCTTTAATGATGGAAGAAAGACCGAAACAGCTTCAGTCAGAGATCCTGGGGAGGCGGGGCCTCAGCTGCCTCCCCCAGCGCTGGTTGGCGTACTTAAGCAGGAAAATCGTAAATTTGCTGTTTTTATAACCAAAGAGACGTTGAAAAGAATAAGGTCATCATAGAAGAAACATGTCAAAAACAACAACTTTTTTTTATTTAAAAAAAAGTATATTCATTTTATAAAATAATGCATTTTTTAAGCTGTATATTTGCTGGTGAGGCTCTGCCTCCCGACTGCACGTCACTACTTAACTTTACAGCAGGACGTTGACCCAAAGCACATATCCAAATTCTGCAAGAACTATTTAGAGAAGAAGGCAGCTGGTACTCCATCTGCAATGGAGTGGCCAGAGCAGTCACCAGGTCTAAACCTTATTGGAGCAGCAATTAATGAATAACATTAGGAGGAGTGGACGTGTATCAATTCGTTTTCTCCATCTTCTTTTAAAACACAAATTGAAACTTTCTTTTGAAAAACTTCTCAATTAATGGATTCAACATGTCATGTTTTATATGTACAAGTACAAAGACGTCTACTTTTGATTAAGAATAATTATGTTGGCATCATTTACCTAAGAAATGAATCTTTTATTTTTAATTCCTTACATTTTACAATCGATTAATCACCCAAAATTTGATATATCTTTGTTTACATAAATATCTGCTTTGTTTATCTTCTTCAGTATTTTTTTTTCCTTTGATTGCTTGAAATAAATCAATTCAAATCCCAAAATAACAAAAATCTCTCTCTTTCAGACACGGACGAGTGTGATAATGATTACAACGGAGGCTGTGTCCATGAATGTATCAACATCCCAGGAAACTACAGATGCACGTGCTATGATGGATTCATGCTGGCTCACGACGGGCACAACTGCTTAGGTACACGCTATATTCTTTAATATATCTTTTGCAATAGAAATCACACCTGAAACCACCCTCCACCTCTTTCCTACCCTCTCTGCTTTGCTAGACCAGTCTTTTTGGTAATAAGATTCCTTAGTACGCTTTATTAACACATTAATAAACATTATTAATGGGGTTATAGAGTGTTAGTAAGACAGTCATTAATGTCTTATTAGCACAATAACTCAAATAATGCTTATTAACGTACTTAAAATTCATTAACATCATAAGTCAGACCATTGTCTACAAAGGCCATATTAACAAACAGCTTACAAGCTTAACAAATATATTAACTAAATTTTTTTTTTGCAGCACCTCATCTAAGGTTTTTCAACCAATGTACCGCTTAAATAATCTAAAAAACATTTACCATTTCCAGGTTATCAGCTCTGTGTTCATCCAAAAGATAAATCACAGAGTAGTAAGAATATGAAAGATCATAAAATACTTTTATCTTTGTGTTTATTTGATCCTATTAAAGAACTTCTGATAAGAATGACGATAATGCTAGTGGCGATTCTACACTGATGTACTCCCTGGGTGAGATCCCCCCCCCATATATTAAAGGCGCATCTGAAATTGTATTTGATACCGACTTCCAAAGACCATAGACCACAATATAAAAAGATTCATGGTTTGAAAAATGTAATTAATTTGCCACATATCAATCTCCAGAGAAGAAAAATCAACTCAATGTTATGATTGGCATTGGGACGTCATCGTGGTGTAACACTAGAAAACGTGCATGTCTAGCGATGAGAACATATGCTTTTCTCTATCTCGTTTCTCCACTTTTTTTTAATTCCAGATAACTTTTTTTGGCACTTGCAATAAACTCCCCCCACCAAAGGCTTCTTCTAAACCAGTTTTCACCTCGGTGACCACATCGTTTTGTTTTCCCTGTTTTTATTTGGCCATTTCACACAAATATTAGCAAGAAAATGATGGATTTTATAAACTTGTATTAAAATGTGGCTTATATAATTTCATGGTATGACTGAGTTTTAAAGAAATCTACAAGGTAGACGCCAAGAAAAGTCTTCCTACTGTTTGGTGATGTGTTAAGTTAAAGTGTTTTTATTTCCTTTATGTTCAAAATTATTTTTTAAATTCACCTTTGTGATGTTAAAGTGAAGGTTTGAAGTCTGTTATAATAATAATTAAAAAAAAAAAACTTCATAATGCCACTTTTTAAACTGTATTTTGATATTTTACTGTTCTACAATGTCGCAAATTTAAATTGAAATACCTTAAAATTAGGGTTTTTAAAGCAATTATTAGGTTAAAAATAATTATTATTAATATAGATGAATAAGATCAATTAATTACTGGTCGGGATTAATTGTTCGCACAAAAAAAATAAAAAAATAACCGCATGACAGCACTATTTACTGTAGCTATTTTCACTATTTACTAAATCAATCACCACCTGTCGTTTTGCGTTCACCTCCTCATCATCTGTTTCCTGCACCATTTTCATTGCACCAATGACATCTCTTTCTCATCTAGGGATGCTCATCCTCACTGCATCAACGTCCAACCAAAATATATTTTCCCTCTGCGGCTCACATCCTACTAGTGGGGCATACCCACTAAAAAAAGATTTATTTTCTTCAGTTATTGTTTCTTTCAGTAAAGGAAATGGGAGAAAGTTACCTAGATTCACTGCATCTGTTTGTGCTGCTGGTTCAGATGATAACTGGTATTTACAACCTGGCAAAGGGAAACCAGTCTGTGTTTATCTTTCACCTCGAGACTTGTTTTATTAGACGTCACCTGGTTGCAGTCGTTATGAACTGCAGCTAATTAAATCCAGGTTGTTGAGTTCAAACGATGCAGTAATGTGTGAAAACAGACACACCACCTCCGTGGGTCTTTCTTTCATTCATAGTTTCTCTCGTTTGTTTCTATATTTCAATTTTTGCATGATTTGTCCTAACTTTTCAAGCTGTTATTTCATTACATTTGTCATTTTCCATCTTTAATTTCTCCCTCTTGCCTTTAAACTTCATTTAAAATGATTATTCTTTGAACTTTTCTTTGTTTAAAGTATATATCTGTAATTAAAACTCCTTTTCTATTTGTTGGTTTGCCTCTCATTCTGCTCCTCCCTTCTTCGTGTAAAGTTGTGCGGACACAAAAGAGCATTCCAGAAAACAAAATGCCTCATTTCCTTTATTGCCATGAGGCGTGTTGTACTTATGCCCAACATGAAAGCTTGAAAATCAGCTGATCAATCTTCATTAATTTCAAACTCTGCACAGATGCTCTGTGGTTTCATACAAAGAACATGGTAGCGGATAAATAACCATTAAAATGGGAGACTTCATGTACAAAGAGTAGAGCCAATAACACACCCACAAAACTAACTTTATCCTTAAATATTGTTGCTTTGCTTAAGATAAAACAAAGTGATTGCTTAAAATGTGATGCTTTATGAAATGCAGCCAATTCAAATGAACCTTTTAAATAAAGATTCAGAAAAAGGCACAGAATTGTACATTTTTGCTCTATGAATCAGCTCTTTGTTTGGGGAGGAAGAGTAAAGCTGACAGGAACAGTAAAACATGGGGAAGGCCTGTGATGCTCTGGCTCTGCTTTGCTTTCTCTGGCACCGCTCTAGTGTTTGGAGGAAAACGAGGGTTTCAGTCATGTATCTTACAGTCGTCTAAGAACTTCATTCATTCATGCAGACTGTCCTGTTGCATGTGGAAGTCCTGAAAGACTCTATAGTGGTCATACAGCTTTGAAGAACAAACACTCTGATGTGATTGGAGAAAGACAGCAGCCCTATAGTAATGTTGACCTCGAGGTTAGAGTATCTGCCTAAGACTGGAAGGTTGTGAGTTCAAATCCGCTGTCAAAAACTCTGAAAGTAGGACGCAAGGTCTCCCTACTCAGCATTGAGAGGTTGGATGGAGGGGATGAAACACTGCTGACTGGCATTCTCAATTCATTGGACATCTTCTTATATCCCTCTCCTGTTTTGTACAATTCAGTTATCTTTTCCCGTAGATCTTTTGACATCTCTTTAGCTTTCTCATGACTCAGGATCCAGAAACGTCAGTGTCAATGACAAAAAAAGTAAAAAAAAAATCATAGTATATAAAATTATTAGCACAATTGTAGGTGCACGATAGCCAACTGGACTTTAACGGGTTTCTGTGATTTCTCTGTCAAATAGTTATTCTTTGACACTCTAAATATACTGCTCACAAAAATTAAAGGAACACTTTTTTTATTGGGCCTGGCATGAACTGAATGAAACCTGTCTGATAATGTTCTTGGTGGTTAACAGCTGAGGGCCTCGTTAATCAATTTCAGCTGTATTGGTGTTCATGAATTAACAACAGGTGCACTTCAGTGGCAACAATTAGAAAACCCTCCAAACAGAACTGCTGTTCCATGTGGAGGTCATTTCAAGTTTCTCCCTCTTGATCTTTTTCGGCTGGTTTTCCACTCGTGCTGATTTTGGCTTGTGTAATTATCTCTACTGGCAGTATGAGGAGATTCCTTAACCCTACAGAAGTTGCACAGGTTGTCCAACTTCTCCAGGATGGAACATCCACACGTGCTGCAGCAAGAAGGTTTAATGTGTCTCCCAGCACAATCTCCAGAACATGGAGGAGATTTCAGGAGACTGCTGGTTATTCTGGGAGAGCTGGACAGGGCCGAAGAAGGTCCTCAACCCTTCAGCAGGACCCATACCTGCTCCTTTGTGCAAGGAGGAACAGGCTGAGCACTGCTCGTGCCCTACAGAATGACCTCCAGAGGGCCACTGGTGTGAATGTCTCTACCCAAACATCAGGAACAGACTTCATGAAGGTGGCCTGAGGGCCCCACGTCCTGTAGTGGGCCCTGTGCTCACTGCCCAGCACAGTGGAGCTCCACTGGCATTTACTCAAGAACACCAGAATTGGCAAGTCCGCCACTGGCGCCCTGTACTTCTCACAGACGAGAGCAGGTTCACCCTGAGCACCTGTGATACACGTGAAAGAGTCTGGAGAAGACCAGGAGAACGTTCTGCTGCCTGCAACGTGGTTCAACATGACAGGTTTGGTGGTGGGTCAGTGATGGTCTGGGGAGGCATATCCATGGAGGGACGCACAGACCTCTACTGTCTAGGAAATGGAGCTCTGACTGCCATAAGGTATCCAGATGAAATCCTTCAACCCATTGTCAGACCCTACGCTGGTGCAGTAGGTCCTGGTTTCCTCCTAATGCACCACAATGCCCGGCCTCACGTGGCAAGAGTATGCAGGCAGTACCTAGAGCACAGGTGTCAAACTCCAGGCCTCGAGGGCCGGTGTCCTGCATGTTTTCCAATCAACCTGCCTTTGAAGGTCCTTATTGGCCAAACACACCTGATCCAGGTAATCAGCAAAAGATAAGGCAGGATTTCTGGAAAACCAGCAGGACGTTGGCCCTCGAGGCCTGGAGTTCGACACCCCTGAAGGATGAAGGAGTTGAAACAATTGAATGACCTTCATGATCCCCTGACTTAAACCCAATAGAACATCTCTGGGACATTATGTTTGGGTCCATTTGGTGCCGCCAGGTTGCTCCTCAGACTGTACAACAGCTCAGGGATGTCCTCACACAGATCTGGGAGGAAATGCCACAAGACACCATTCGTCGTCTCATTAGGAGCATGCCGCGATGTTGTCAAGCATGCATACAAGCTCGTGGGGGGCACACAAGATACGGAAAAGCATTTAGAGTTGCAGAAATAAAGTTTTGGAGAAAATGAACTAGCCTGCCACATCTTCATTTCACTCTGATTTTATGGTGTCAACACAATTGAGCCTCTGTAGACTGAAAACTTTTATTTCCATTAAAAGACTTGGCATCCTTTTGTTCCTAAGACACTGCCCTGTCGTTATTGTGTAGATATCCAACTTCATAATGAGATCTGATGTGTTTCTTTAAAGTGCTCCTTGAATTTTTGTGAGCAGTGTATAAATTGTGGACCATGAAACATTTATCTGAATCACAATCATATAACTTATTTGTTTACAAACAAAGAGATGGAAGTCTCTCAAAGTTTCAATTAGGAACAACATCCATCACAAACGCACCATTTTGTGAATTCGTCTCACTCTTAAAGAAAATGCTGAAAATTCTCACTAAAAACACAAGTAAAAGCTGGTTTACCTCATTTCATGCAAATAGTGTTTTTGTCAAACCTTCAACTTTCATCCCAATGTCCAAAATAACTATTATTAAAATGCTAAACATCACATCAACCTTAATTCAACCTTAATTTAATGTCTTCCAGTTGTGATGGAAATTGCCAATGTTGCTGCTTTTGTTTGTAATGTTTGCAGCAAATTATGTTTTGCATCCAAAAATGCATTGAGTTGTGAGTTCACTACTTGTCATGTCCCTGCGCTCACACCTGATCAACAGCTTAAACTCATGTTACTCATTTTTCTTACATGCACTGGGCCTGCTTGCAAAGCATTGTAAAGAAGTTTTAGGGCATTGCGTTTTAGGAGCAGCAGAACCTCTCTGGCTCAGAAGGAGCCTTGGATGAAAAACTACACTTTGGAGAACTGTAGAACTGGGTTTGCGTGAGCTTGCAGGAAGTCGTTCCATCATTTCGCAGATGCATTGTGTCAACAAGTTACGGCACTCATTTATTTAAGATTGCTTAATTTTGGTTTGATTAAAGAGCAACAGTGTTTGGCTTCTTTGTCCTTTTGATTTAGGAGTTATTTATTTGCTTTGGCGTGAACACAGCTGTGTTCAGTGTGTCAGTGCTTTGTGTGGATATGTAGTTTATTGTCCTTCTCTCTGACTTGTCTTCTTCATTTAACATGGGGATCCAGGAGGTGCACAGCAATTAGTCATCATGCACACTGTCTGGCATGTGAAACAAGTTAAATATTATATTATATCAAGTTATTTTATGCTTTTTTTAAAAAAAAATCATTACTCTTTACAAAGAAGTACATACTTAATATTAATTGTAAAATGAGAAGACAAACATAGGCAAAGTTGGTACATTGGTGGAACATAAATCTTGCATCCAAACATGTTAGATTTAGAAACTGTATGAGTGTTATTGTATCAAAACTTTCTACAGGACAGTACAGTACTTACAGGGTATTTTATTGGTATTCACATGGTACTTTTTGTACCTACTGGGTACTTACAAGGTATTTACATTGTAATTTGTATTGGACATACATGGTACTTTTTTGTATCTACTTAGTGCTTGCATGGTACTTGCTTTGTATTTATGTGATACTATTTGGGTCATACTTATGTTGTACTTACTGCTTATTTATATTATCCTCACTGGGTATTAATGCTGTACTCACTGGGTTTTTTCATAGTACCTACTGGATATTAACGTGTTGCATTAACGTGTCTTTTGAAGTACTTACCACATGTAAAAACAAGTTAAGTACTAAGCCCCCCTCCTTCGCTGTTGTTAGGGACTGGCGAGAGCCGCGAATACGTAAATATAGCGACGCCCCCTCTCCTCATCTCACCCCCAGGAGAGCAAAAATTTCATACAAGTGTCTTCGTTTTTCTGACAAACTGGGAGAGTCACGTGACAGACGAAAAATACTTGAAACCATGAATAAAGAAACGTTAATTATATATACCCGTTGTAACGTTTCTTTATTTGTGGTCTCAAGTATTTTTGTATTGTGATATATATATATATATATATATATATATATAGGTACTATGTAAAATCCTAGTGTGTACAGCATAAATACCCAATAGGTATCAAAAGAATATAAACCATATAGTAACAGATAGATACACAGCAAGTACCACCATATAAGTAAGATATAAGAGTATGAAAGAATAAGATTTTTTTCTGCAGCACATCAATCATCAAAATCCTTCTGGTGATAAAATAAAGAAGTAGCAGCAATGAACTACTGTGAGTTTACCACAATATTGATTTACAAGTCCTTCACATAGATGTCACACTACAGAATGATTACCAGTGAATAAATGACAGGTTCCTCTTCAGGACAAAACTTACATTGTTGGTCAGTCTCAGTGATTCCTCTGATCCATTTGTTGATGATCTAAATCTTTTCATTCTTCCTCAGTCTGTGCGTGATGGACATACTCAGTGCACAGATCTGTCATTTAAGCAAGTTTGTCAATTTTTTTGTTTTTTGTTTTTGCTGCAATGGCTGTTCTCAATCTCTCCAGATGTATAATTTCACAAAAAGATCCAAAATTTTTTTTCTTTAGGTCGACTAGACCTCCGTATTTGAGATGGGAAATTGTTATTTGTTTTCTGTATTTCACTATATAAAAAAAAAAATTATATACTTGTGAATTGTCCATGCATGGCCCCTCCATCAGTTCTTCAAAACTACTCAATGGGACAACAAGACAGAAATTCCAACTTTTCATTTTTTTGAACAATTCACATAACTGTTCTATTCCAGCTGATGCACAGGGCCTTGAGAAGTAGCTATAATTCATCCAAAGCCCTTTTTAAACTTTGAATATTGTTGTCCATGGTTATTCTTCTGTGGATTACATTTATTTTTCAATTTAATCAGTTCAGAAGTCTCAACCCCATATCTTTACTGGTGTGGTAGATGTTATGCTTCAGACTAAACAGAGTCAAGCTGTTATTTTGCTGGAGCTCTACACATAAACACACCAACAACCTGCACACAAGTTTTGTATAATGTACCAGAGTCACTGAATTCAATTTTGTAGAACCAACAGCCATGTGTCAGGGTGGGTGCTATCTTTCTCAATAAATACTCTCGGTGTCATCAGCTTTCCCTGACACATTTCTTTCTGACGCCGTAATGTGCTGTTATGCCACTAAGCTGCTGTGTCTGACTTTATTTCTGTCCCTCCGTTCTGTCTCTCTCTCTCTCTCTCAGATGTAGATGAGTGTCTGGACAACAACGGCGGATGTCAACAAGTGTGCGTCAACACAATGGGGAGTTATGAGTGCCAGTGCACAGAGGGCTTCTTCTTGAGCGACAACCAGCACACCTGCATCCACCGCTCTGATGGTAAAGCCAGAATGGGACGCTCGATTTAGTCAAAAGAGTTTTCTAAACGATTGTCGTGATCTACAAGAGTTTGCATTTACCGGTAGCAGCAAAAGCAAAGAATCACTCTGTCAACTGTAAATGCGTTTTAAGAAACATGGACTTCAGTAGTGCTCTGTGGAGTCGGAGCTGAAGCGTTTGGATTTTCTGCTGTTTCTCACAGCTTTAACCTACTGAGATGCACAGAACAACAAATAAAACGAATGAATATTTTTACTTTATTAACATCAACTACATGCACTTCACAGCATCCATTCATCCTTCTTCTTAACCACTTTGTCTTGTTCGGGGTCAGAGGGATGATGGAGCCTCACAGTACACACACACACACAAAAAAGACCATGTATGCATGGAGAACATACAAACTCCACTCAAAAGGAGCCAGCTGGGATTTGAACCAGGGCCTTTTCCGCTGTGAGTCGAGTCAACTTTTAATTTGGCGTGAATGAGAACTGCATTAGATGCCATTGGGATCCTGTTTTTCTGTCTTGTTTAACAAGGTGTAGTTTGTAGGTGATTATTTCTTTAACGTTTTCCTAATTTTAGTTCTTTGTTTTTGGATTTAAACCAATTTTTCTGGTCGAAACTTCCTTTGTTGGTGGAACCCAGAGCAGAAACAGACAATTATCAGTAAACAACAAACTGTAATGGCTGTGCAAAGAGTGCGTGGTGTCTGTAGGGTTCGGTTCCGGTGCCAAAGCGGTTCTTTGGTTTCAGTTCCTAATCTGTGCCAATTTCTGCACTTCAGTAATAAGAAATAATACTTTCATCTTCCCAAATCAATACATTTTCATTCCAAAGTCCCCTATTGACGCATGGTTAAGACCTCCACGTCAAAAAATGACATTTGGGTGTCGTCGTTTTTGTCAAACGCCTTTCTCGCCGCGCGGCAAATTCACTGCTTGCCGCCTGTCAAACATGCGATCCTAATAGACTCTGTGGCTGAGGGGCCGCGGTGTCTGAGGTGTTGCCGGGGCTTTTATTTCACTCGGGGAATGGGTCTGGATAACAGCCGCTTCCGCTGTGTTTCTGTGTCTCTGTGACTTAGTTTGAAGGCTGTCACCAGAGAGGAGGGAAAAGTTAAGGGACCTTTTTTAATTACTGACTCAACAAAAATAAGAAAAACATCACAGTTCAGGAGACCCGAGCAGGCTGCCCGTACTCCCTGCAGTGGCTATCTGTCCGCTGGTGTATTGAGCGAGCTAGCTCCGCGTAAGTCCAGGAGGCTGGCTACCGCCAGAGAATCGCCGCACTGCGACTTGTATTAGATTAGTATTTTACCTGCTGATCAGGTCCTGAAAACGTCATGTGCCCAAAGCTGAGCTCCTGATTGGCTGATGCGACCCAGCGACCTGTCAAACTTCTGTGACCTGCTGTGAAATGCAGCCAGACATTCCAGCGCTGCGCGGTCTTATATGAGCCCGCCCACTATTGCAGGAAAGCAGAAGGATTGGCTACAACTTTAAAGTACTAAACAGAGTAGAAGTGATTGAAATATCCAAAGACAAATAGACTTTCAATGAAACTATAAGCACTGAAATGCGGAATCAATTGCAACAGCTTCTTTAGATTTTGGTAAATTCATGCCGATTGTACAGTGACTTCTGGCCTTTGGATTGATCATCCCACTCAACACTCATTGTTACAGTGACAAACCATTGACGGTATATAGAGAACTGGATTGAGTGACCCCTCCCTCTCTAGTTTTCCAAACAGGAAGTACCTACTGGTTCCAAGAAGCCAAAATCCCTTAAACTTCTATAGAGAAATAACTAGTTATTACTCAGTGATTCTATTGGTCAGAATAACTATTAATGCTCGAATATATTTTTCTTATCATCTTCTTGATAATCTTACTTTTTTTTCGTAATATTTTTTCCTTTATTGTGAGATATTCAAGTTATAAATTGACCAATCAGATGCCTCAGTAAAAGCATGTGGCACCTTGAATGTGTCATTGACATATTCCCCCAAGATCACTCCTGATTGGAGAGACGAGTTGCTCTGGAAACATTGACTCAGACCAAGCACTGTCATCTGGCTAAAGCATGGCGACGTCCGTATTCTGGGAAAAATGGGGACTGAATTGACTTCATTTGGCTGGTAAGGCCTTTTCTATGGGTGACGTCACAGCCGCTCTTTCCAGTTCTATATATACAGTCAAATGCATGCTTGGTATGCGTTTCATGTCGACCACGTTCCGATAAAATCCTCTGACCCCGCCGTCCTGGCCTCCCTGACAGGCTGTCTTCGTCCCGTCATGCTAATGGTTCATTAGAGGGCACAGAAAAAAGGGAGTGATCCTGACCTGAGCAGGGGTTGCTTCCTCCTCTGCTCCACACACACACACACACACACATTCTGCTAACACAATAGTCACATGCATCAGCTTTGAATGGAGACAGTGTGGCTGACAAGCTCAAAGGCAGACAAGAGGACAGCCGTCTATCCTTTCTTTAATGGGCACAGAAATGGGAGCACTGGAGGAATGTGGGAAGAGGCACGGACTGAGAGTGAGAGGTCAGTTAAAGGAGGAGGTACTGACAGTGCTTGGCCTTTCCCTTATCCTGCCTCTCTGTAACCTCAGAGCCGAGCATTTCAGTGTGGTCAGTGTGGAGCTTGTTCAGCGCCAGTTTCAGGATGTTAGAGGACTCCTTGTAGAATCGTTCGTAGAGGAAGAAAACAAGAGTAGAAATAGACTGGTGTTTGCTCTCTGGAAACTCAGGAAATCACCACAAGATCATGAGTCTGTCAGTTTCTCGCCGTTGACGTATTTATTTTTAGGAAGATCGCGGAAGGCTCCACAAAGAATAATTTAGAAATTAACCAGTTTCGCTCCCGTTATTAGACTTTTTTTCAGAACATGTGAAAAGAAAGCCGGAGGTATTCTGGCTCTGGCTGCTTTCCCAGGTGCTTAAGCACCTCTACGCAGACCTCCACCCTCTACAACATTCACAATTCCACACTTGTACCTGTCCTGGACAAAAATAGCAGCAGCATCAGCGTGTTCCACAGGAATCTTCTCGGAAAATTCTGCTTCCCTCATCTCTCCTCTTCGTACGCCTTTCCAGTATTTACTGCCAAAGTTCTCTGTTAAAACTCAAGAGGGAGTCACCTATTTGATCCATTATAGAGGTGATGGAAGTCCGCATTTTTATCTAGCTAGCTATGTATCTTTGGCTCTTTACAATCATAGAATTATTAAAAAAAACCCAAAATTATTCCACTTTCTGTCCTTGACGTTTCAGCACTGTTTTTTTGGTCAGATTTTAGGGTGATTTGTCAAAAAGACCTGACATGGAGTGCATGAAATCCTGAATCTTTGTAAAAATGTTTAGTAGGTCTTCCACGATTAGTCGATTAGCTTCAACTATGCACTCAAAATTTCCCAGAAGTCTTTGCGAAAAACTAGTGCGCATCAATGCTCACTAGATTAGCGAATATAGACCACAATGCATTGCAGTGGAACAATTTCAAACAAAAAAAAACACGTTTAAAAGTAATATTTGAATAATTATCCACATTTTCACAATCAGAACACCATGGAGTCATGAATAATTGTTGTGAAATGTTCGTATTTATTCGATTTTCACTTTGTGGAATCGGTGACGTCATAACTGGTGTTTAGAAAAACGAAAGAAAAGTAGTGGGCATCGGGTCCAAATTACCTTTAAATTCCAGGGCACTATATTGTTCTTTTGTAATTCTTGGAAGACTCAAGTAACAACACACCAACAGGGCTTGAAAGTGTGAAGCATAAAGTCAGCTAAGCTAACATTAGCTCAAACAGAGAGCAAACTTATTAGCTGTATGTTTGAGTAAGTGAGACTAAAACTTTACCTTTTGTGAAAAATAGTTCCTTTGTTTCAGATGCTGACCTCATTTGATTTAAGTCTTGTTTTGATGAACTATCGTCCTAATTGTCTTTATTTCTAGTTAGCATATAGCTTAAACACTTCAATTTCAAAGCTAATGCTGGTTGAGATGTGTTTACATCTATTTTATGTATGACCCGATTAGATGACTAATCCTAAAAATAATCGGTGATTAGTTAAAAATAATCGTTTGTGGCAGCACTAATATTAAGTCATGTATATCGAATAGTCGATTTATCGTTTTTAGGTCACTTAAAATGATCGTGATAACCACCAGCCACAGCACAACAGGATGTTGCCCTTCCTCCACCATAGAAGAAGAAAACAAATATAAACTTACGTTTCACGGCAGCACAGCACCCATGCATCGCAGATGAAAGCGTCCCGCCGTTTTACCGTCTTCCTCACTGTCCTCGACGTCTTCATCACAGTCATTTTTACTCACATTCTTTCATAAGAGAAGGGGCGTAATGTTTTCTGTCCTCGTGCAGAATAACGTTTGATTTTAAGTTTATGGACTAAAAACAATCCGAAGGCGCAGCACTACCGTCACCGGAAGAAAACAAATCTTCAAAATAAAGTGTCAGTGAAGCTTCCTGTTTTCAAAGTGTCCTTGTAGTTGAAAAAAAAAATAGATTGAAGTTCCGTTTACAGACATAAGTTTTAAAAAATTTAATTAGTTAAATTTGGAGCTTTGGCTCCAGTTTTTACATCCTTTTGATTCCGGTAACTCTTTAACAGTTATCATACTTAGCGTAATTCCAGCAGATTTTGAAGCAGAGAAAAGCAGCCTCGTGCTAATATGTAGCTGCACAGTAGTGAAGTGATTATGTAATCACAGAGAATAAGCTGATATACTGTCGTGGAGAAAAGCGGCTTGTCACACCGTCTCGTGAAAGCTGCAGAGCAGGGGTGGCAAACTACTCCCCTGGGGCCACATGTGGCCCTTTAAACCATTTAGTCTGGGCCACCTCACTGGAATAAATTATATATTTTATGTTTCCCTTTAATTTTGGTGTCTTCCCTTAGATCAGGGGTGTCAAACTCATTTTGGTTCAGGGGCCACATTCAACCCATCTGATCTGTAGCGAGTTCGACCATTAACAGAAACCTAAGGTCGATTTGTTATATGTAGTTTTGTTTTTTTCTCAGTTGGAAGAAATTCCCCAACCAATCTAGTATCCTAATCACTTATTATTAAATTTTTTATTATAATTATTTCTTGATTTGTTCTTTGCTCCCCCTAGTGACCAAGTTGCGTATTGCGGTCATTTCTTTACGTAATAATAACGCACCACAGAAATGGGCTAGAAACATCCTTTTATTTTCCCAACATCATTATATTTTTTTCTCTTCATGACTAGGCCGGAATGAATCATCTGGTATCTTGTGTTTTGGTGCAGAAAGTTATTATGCAATCATGTTGTGTTGGACATATTTTTTTTTATTTTTCTCTCATTCCTGTGTGTTTTTCAAGTCATTTTTTCCAATCTTTCCAGCTAACACAGTGTTTTTCTGTGTTTTTTCCCTGAAAGACGTCAATCAATTAGTGAAATTGGCACTAAAATAGGAATATAAACCACTGTTTTTAAATAAAAAAAATAATGATGTTTTTGTCCAGATTCCATGTTATTTCTTTCTCAAATGAGGTTGCTTACCGAAACACTTCAAGCATCTGCTCCGGCACTCATTCCACCCTTTGTGGCCTCCGAGTGAAAAGGTTTGCCCAGCCCTGCTTTAGAAGTGCTGCAGAACTGTGAGGATGAAAAACATTTTCAGGATTTTTTGTTAAATGAACCAAAACAACAGTGATGTTTAGGTTTAGTTTACTGATGTTGAAAGTTGACCAAAAAAAAAAAAAAAAAACTTTTTTTGCTTACGGGAAGTTTTGACAACGATTAAGGTGCAGGGATCAGGAACCCTGAAACTTTTTCTGTGCTAGCATATCGCTTACCTTAGACCTTAAACTTTTTTTTTATGAAATTCATGAACTTTACAAAAAGAAGAGACATTAAAAGAAACAATGACATTCTCTGAACCATTTGCGGTCTGACATGTAAAACGTTTAAATATTTTTGTTGTTTTTCATAATCAAATATATCTTTTTATTTATATTAGAAATAAAAGTTGACATTTCATTTGTTGAAAAATGTGGAAAAACAATAAAGCTAATTTATGATTAATGGGAGGGACAAATGTATTTTTTTAGACTTGCAAGAAGGCTTTATCTTACTGGGAGTTCATCCAGTATTTGGGGAAAAAACAGGTCAGCCTGATAACTTCAAATTCTCTTCAAATTATGTAACTGGTGCACAACAGATATGTAGTTTTTTCATTTATTTCTTTATTGAATTAACAAAAAAAAACTATGGTTAATAATTGAAGCATCGGTAACTAACCAGAATTCTTTTTTTATTTGTTATTTCAATTTTTGGAAAAAAAAATATTTTACTTTAATTTTGTTTTCTTAAATTCCATTTAATATTATAACAATATTATATACAATATTATCAATATTTTTAAAAACCTGGTTGAGCAGGTAGTTAAAGGGTTAATGCACAATTCTGATTTGAGACTTTTCGAGTCTTTAACATTCGTATATAAACTGCGAATGCAAAATTGCAAGTACACACAGTTACACATAAAAATGTACTGCAGGACTTACAAATCAAGAATTACGCCCACACAAATCAGAAAAGTCTATTTTCTCTCCATACAACTAGTCAGACACTGCTGCAACACCTCAGAAACATACTAGCTGCATTTCCGTGACACAAACTTCAAAATTCTTGAAATGTAAAACAAAACAAACACAATTTCCATTAAATTATAATTATGCGAAAAGTATAGGTAGAAATGTGGCATTGTGAACAATCCAAATGTTAGATGGAATCTACATCTATGATTTTACAATACTCACAGGTACCTGAAGAAAATAATTTTAAGTTTGTATATAATTTTGTACGCTTTGTATGGTATGACTACTGATTTGCATTAAATGTCAATAAAACAAGTAAAAAAAAAAAATTATAATTATGCGAATAAACACAACCCATGTATGTGATAAGTCATTCAAAAACATGGCGACGGTTGTGAACAATACTTTGATTTAGGGCAGATAAATTCAAATTTCTGACACTAGCGCCCATCATCATCTATCAAAGGAGACGTTGGTGTCTTATCCATGGAGCTGGAAGCTATGTGGGAGTGGCTACGGTTGGTGATTTTACAGAAGAGCCGTGGATCCAACATTTCCACGTGACACGCTCAACTTTTGATGACTCCAGTGGCGCTTGCGTGGTATCCGGTTGTTGGTTATGTGACTTATTTAATTAAAAAAATGTTTTCAAACCTTTTTTTTCTTCAATAAATGTGAGCTTTTTTCAAAATTGTTCCATTTAGTCTAAATTATCATTAAAAATCCAATTTGCGCAATTCTTTAAGATACTTGGTTAATGAACACAAAGTTTTATCTGATACCAAAAAATCCACTGACTGCCAAAAAAATAATTTGTATTTGTTGTTTATAACATGTAACAAGCTAATTCAACTTATTTTTGAAATCGAACCCTCTGAGTTTTGCGGTATTGTTCGTTACCATGACTGAGTTTTTCTTTAGTAACACACTGCCAAAGAAAAGTGGGGCATCCCTGTTGTAACAGTTGTGATTTGTTGTTTATTTATTTAGTACCTTTGTTGCCAAGAGGAGGAGGTAAAGAGGTCGAAAACATTTCAAAAATGCTCTACTTTTCTCCGCACAGTCACACGGCGAGCTGAAAGAGATCAACGACCGTCTGGATACGATTTATAAATGATAAAACGGAATTTGTTTAAATTTAAGATAAACGCTTTTTTTTTTTTTACCCAATAACTGTAGTCAATGTGACATGCGCTGAGAAAGAGGAAGGCCTTGACAGAAGTGGATTGTGGGAAAGAAGGATGGGGGAAGTGTGAGTGCTCAAGGAGTAAAAGAGAAAAAATAAACACAGAGACAAATATGGTGGATTGGACTAGAGGTGTTTATTTGGAGCTGTGCAGAGAGAGGAAGCAGACTGAGGCCGAGCCTGCCGCACTCACAACACACACACATTTCAGGGCATAAATGTGCCGACTTTTTAACACACACAAATTCCAGCTCTGACACGCGCACACCCCCACATGCACATGTTGTTCATGACGAAAGAATTCTCACTTTAAACAAACTAAAGCAGGAAATTGGAGGTACGGAGAGCTTTTAAGTGGCAGACACGAGGTACGCGGGAGCACACACTGCAATCACCTCTGTCCTCCTGACTGATACCGTGAACTCAAACACAAACTCATTAAACATGAAAAACAATTTACTTTGCAAAAGTCTGAAGATTCCAATCTGGAGAGATGAAATAAGGTCATCTGGTTTGATGGATGGCGTCCTTATAAGGACATCAGAATTGTCAGTTTATGTGAAGTAATAGTGGTTTTATTTATATATTTTTTTCTTTTTGCAATGTTACTATTGGGCAGTTAGCAGCCAGATTAAATAAGCAGGTCTTCACTGTATTCTTTATTAATTGCAATCACAAAATAAAAAGTTTGCAATTGTTTTCATCTAAACACAAACATGTCTTTTTTTTAATGATTTAGTTAGTTTGATTAGCATGGATCAGTAACGAACATTTTTCAACCGAGGGGATTGGGTGAAATGGGGGATTGGGGTCTCCGCGAATAAGGGGGAATACTAAGAAATTATTATTCTTTTCAAGAAGATCGCAAGGGGGAAAATAAGAAGGACAAAACTTTCGGTTTGGATCATGAGTCGGAAAAAGCGTTGGTTGGTTGTCATAAAACCTTTCAGCCAATCAATGGATTATATCGTGTGACGACAGAAGCTCTGCCCAAACAGCCACGAATACGTTTTCTATGGATCTACGACCAACAGGGGACCAGATATGGTATCAGTCGGCCCTGTTTAACGGGTTTTGTAATGGAAACGATAAAAAGTCCAGTACGGCTCAGTGGAAACGAGATACTAGTGGGTTTGGGTACGGATATTGGCCACATCCTGAAAACCAGTCCCCGCGAGACAGAGATGCAGACTGCTTATACTGATAGAGGAAAAACTTTTTTTTTTTTTCAAAGCAAAATGTTTCTTTAGAGTCTGAGAATAAACTCCACTAAGAGGTGTCAGGCGCACTGAGAATAGAGAGGAAAAGTTAATTCCTCGTAGTGAGGCGATGGAAGATTACTGATGAGTCAGCACTGTGACGATGAAGGCCGATTCTCTGAACATCCGTAAATACACTTGGTGACGTCCAGAGAAGTAGAGGGAGGGAGACACGCAGCTGGGGAATCCAGGAAAACGAAAAGTTCAGCTTTATAAACAAGAATCGTCTAAAGGTCTTTGGATCCAAATCCACATAAACAGTCTCACCAGAAAGACCACAAAGACAGGCATCAAACCAACGTTGGGAAGGTTTGGGCAGGCAACAACAGGGACTCCCATTCAGGCTGAAGAGTCATAGGAACACTGCCTGCTGCCAAGAGAGGGGTGTGTCATCCCACAGGGGTCAATACTGGGACCTACCTTAATTATGATGTGTATACGTATGGGATATAAAAATGTTTTTATTTTTTAACAGCAACTCAGAAACTTTCACAAGGGAAATTGTCAATTTGAAAATATGGTTTGATGCAAACAAGCTTTCACCAAACTTAATTCAAAACGAAAATGATTCTGTTTGGTAACTATTATAAAAAATATATTTAAAATGTAGAAATGCACATCAAGTTATATTGATCACACAACCAAGTTCTTTTTATGATCAACATCACTCCATCTTTGTGGTCTTTGTACAGCTCAAATACTATTCTAAGCAGAAAACAATTTTCTACCAAAAAAGCATACAAAAGTTATTCATTGAAATAGATGAAAATAACATTTCAGGAGAAAAAGAGTACATTTATCACGCACAAGACACATAAAAACAAAAATTGATTTTGTGTTTCCAAATGTAGAGTAAGGCTGTGGAAAAGAACCAGTTTAAGCTTAAAACAATATGAAACATGAAAGTTTAAGAACTAATATAGAAAAATGATTATAAACTGGCAGATGACTGATTTCACATACAGTAGGTTAATTAGCACAGACAAGGATAACAGCCAGCAAGTCCACGGAGCTAAAGCAGAGGTCAAGTGCTGGCAAGGATAATCATTGGTCATAGTCAGGCATGGGTCTGGGGCAGGTGGCAAATAGGCAGAGTCGGATGAGAATCAGGGTAAGGATCAAGAACACGAGAAGACAGGTGAGGAGATAACGCTCAGTATGCAGGCGGAGTGGAACAAGCAATACTTCGCACTGAGCGAGCTTAAACAGTCTCACCAGAGAGGCTCGTGTGAGTGGCAGGTGAGCGGCATCCAGGGAATGTGAGCTGGGGTGGCTGGGAGATGTACCAGTTGTGTGTTAATAGTTCGGGGATGGCTCCTACTGATGACAAGGGGGGCAGACAAAGCTCTGACTCCTGACATATATGTACAATATACACAACCTACCAATACGCTCAACGTAATAAAATGTTATATATATGTTTTTTTATATATCTAAACAAGAATTGTTTAATTGATGGATGGATGGATGTTTGGATGGATATGCACGCCCATACATATTCAAAGCAAATTAAATAAAAAAGAGGAATCAGAATTATCAGATAATTTATTCGGCTTGTTCCTATCTTTCCTTTGAAAGAAAAAGTCTGAGATAAAGAATTATCATAAGAAGTAGTCGATCTCTAATCGGAAGATTGCAGGTTTGATTCCCCCCTTGCCTGCATCTCTCAAAATTAGTTTTTTTTTGTAACCAATGTTGTGCAGCACAAGATAATATCTCCTTCTAACCCATAAATGATTAAACTTTTTACCTAAGTTTTGCTTTGCAAAACAAAATCTGTACATTTTTGGAGGTAGCGTTGACCAAACAAAACATCTTCAGGTCAACGGGGATGTAAAAATGTATACATTTAACTAATCTAAATGAAATAAATAAATGCTAATTAGGTAATCCTTACTTTAAAAATGCTATTTCATTTTCCCCTCTTTGACCTCAGCAGTCTTTCGCTGCTGGTTTTGCTATTTTAGTTTGGGGTTGGACCTTGGTAGTCTTAGTTTGTGGGCTTTGTTTATTTGTTTTATCAGTGCCTGAATGTGTGTGTGAATGGGACTGTAATTGTAAAGCACTTCAAGGAAGATAGAAAACTGCTAAACAAGCATATGCCATTGACCACTGTCATCATCAATGCGGCCCATAAAATTTCCCATATTACCTTTGACCCTACCTTAGGGTATTAGCCAGCATAAGTCTTTGCATTATTCAGATACTTCTCCAAGGTGCCGATTTAAGAAGGGACAAACATAAATGTTGTGCCGTACATACATTTAATATGGATGTAATGTATATCTGAATGTAATATGCGATACTTTTTATTAGAATTGGGCGCTGCATTGTAAGTTACCTCAGAATATTTTCTTTTGTGTGATAAAATTTCCAGGTGCAACTGTGGGTCATTTTATTGCCTGAAGGCAGCAATCACTCATTGTTTCTTGTGTTTTTATGTTTTCTTAGGTGCTTAGCATCGTTGAAGTTTGAATTCTCTTCAAAAGTTACATTACACGAGCCTTACTGGGCTGTAAAATGGCTCTTTGTCCCGGCGTCGTTGTGAGACTGGTGTTCCGCATCACCTCATTCCTCATCAGCCTTAGAGAAGCGTGGGGAGGAAAGTGAATGCAAAGCTTTAAATTATCCTGCTCTGTCTCCATCTCTCCTCATTCTGTCAAACCTCTTCCTCCACATTCCTGTCAGCCTTTTCCACTTCAACCCTCTCAGGCTGCCTTTGTCTTTCAAGTCATTCCATCTTTCTCCTTTCTTTCACTATCCTTTGCCAGCCAGACTTATGAGGCTTTGGGGTAACACTGCAAGAGGCAGGTTGTAATAATATGGTTATGATATGCTTGGACCTCATCTAGAGTCAGAGTTCCTTAGAGACAAAAAGAAATGTGAGGAGGCAGATAAAGACAAGCAGCGAGAGTAAAAGAAAGAGACAGACAGAGAATAATAAAAATAGACAGAGGAGACTGTGTGAGAAACAGATTCTGTCCTGGGGGCTCTTACTGGACCATGAAGACAAGGGCCATGAAGACTCAATGTTTTAACTGGACCTACTTGTGCTCCCAGTGAGAAATGTCAGGCGTGGTAAACTCGCTGACCTTCCCAATATAAACAAAGCTAAAGGAATTAACTTTTTTTTTTTGCTAACCGAGGAGACACAAGAGTTGCTTTTAACTGAGAAAATATTCTACTGCTAAAATATATTTTTTAAATGATGACCAAAACTAGTTAGGACAAGTTAATGTAACCCAACTAGCGGTGGGACAAAATATCAGATGGGACATTTTAACTCACGAACCAGGGGGCGCTTCACGTGAGCACGAAATGCAAGGATGCTGTCGAGACATTGTCATCGTTTTTACCGGTTTTATCAATAAGTTTTTAGCCTAAAAACATAGTTGCACAGGTACAGCGCGGACACGGAGTGCACCTTGCTCCTTTTCCACATGCAGTGGGGAGGGGCGGGGCTCACCACCTGCTCCGCATGCAGATGAAAACGCACGCATTGTGTCGTGAGTTACCCTGAGATTCCCTTCCCTAAACAAGTTGTATTTTGTTATTGATAACGAATTGCCTTATTAGTTACTAGTAATATGCTGGTAGAAGTTCCCAGTCAGAGGTCATGGTATGAACCTGTAAATAATGATTGATAATAATGATAGAAAAAGCCTTACCTTTGGATTCAGCAAAATGAAGCCAATTCGGTGGCCATTTTCCCGCATTACGGACTTTTCCATTTGGATCCAGACAGCAGGGATTGGTTTGAATTGGTCCGAGTCATGTATCTATGGCAACTACTCTCACCAATTGCGTGACCTCGTTCGAAGTCCAGACCCCTTCCACTGAAAGCGGTTCAGGAGAATCTGTCAATCAAACATTTGAGGTGGGGCCAGCCTACATCATATGCTTCTACTGAGGCATCTGATTGGTCAGTTTATAACTTGAATAACAACAGATAAAGACAAAATAGCATGAAAAAAATGGGATTAGCAAGATAATGTTAAAAAAAAGTATTCTCCATCTTTATTTGCTGTTTTAGGACTCAGTTGTGCAGAATCATTTGTCTACTGTCTATTCCTGACTCGATTTCTTTAGGTTTTGCTAAGTTAAAAAAGATTGTAGAAACATTTATGTTTTTATTAGTATAGTTTTAAACCATTTTGAAGCACTGTTCAAAGGTTTTAATTCCAATTTTTATGTTTGTTCAAATATTGGCACATTTCATCTTCTTTTAAAAATGTTTGTGTAGGCAGAAGTGGTGGTGTTTAAAGGGTAACCAAACAGGGAAGTTGGAGGCTGACTCCACCCACAGCCGACATTTGAAAATCCAGTCACAGGGGTGGGACTTGGGGGCTGGACTGTTCACCTGGTTAACAGTAAAAACACAAAAAAAGAAAAATCCCTCTCCATTCTGCTGAATGTGCGTTTATACAGCTCGTTCTTGAACATTTGAATGCAACATTTTACCACTTATTTCTTGATTTCTCAAACTCTTCCATTTTTCTGTCTTCCATACCTTTGGCCGGCACTGGTGACTATTGTGAAATGTTTCGTCAAGTTGCATGATTAAAAATAGGTGATTATTACTGATTCACTGATTTGGTTTGGTTGAGATGCTTTCCCTGACTCAGCTCTGTATATTTATCCAGACTGGGGACTGGTATAGTATGATTCAATTTTGGGTTTCCATGTTTCCATGTAATTAGGCAGTGGCATGAAGGGTGTTGACTAAGCACCCACATGCACTCTGTGGGAATTGAACCCTGGTTTACCATGTATCAGTCCTGTACTTCACCAACTGAGCTGTCTAGCCACACTCCATGATCAAAGTACAAATTTAATTACATTGATGTAACAAAGTGGTGAACGCTTTAATGTTCCTTAATGACTAAAGTTGATTTAGGATGCCATAACACAATGTCTTTGTGCCACATCAGAGATACACAATCCAAACTCAACTTTTAATTTAAATTCCTAATTTTTAAGAGGCCCTTTCTTATTGAAACTATTCTGCTGAGAAATAACAATGCCATTGTTTTCTGTTTCAGCATTTTGTTATTCTTTTGGTGATGCAATAGAGAAAAAAAATACAATTTAAGATTTGTGTCCCCATTCTTAATACAGATGGAATGAACTGCATGAACAAGGACCACGGCTGTGCTCATATCTGCAGAGAGGCTCCAGGCAAAGGTGGCGTAACATGCGAGTGCCGACCCGGCTTTGAACTTGCCAAGAACCAGAAAGACTGTACATGTATGTATGCTGATGCAACCTCAAGTCTGACAAGTGCACACAAAAAGGAATTCATTTCTCTTTCCTTTCTTTGCAATTTTTTTGCTGCTGCAAGACTTTTCTTCATTTGTAGAGTCTGATTGGACTTAATGCTAACAGTTGTTTAGAATTGTTAGCACACAAGAGTTTGTTAACATTACAATTAACCTAAATTCAAACACATGCATTCATAAGCAATAAGGTTCAAATAATAATTAATGTAATCTAATGGTTAAGCAAGGCAAATAAATGTTTGATGTTCCAACTAATCTCACTCCCAACTCGTCACATATTGATGTTTGGTTAAAGACCCCTCCGTGTTAAAAATTTAAGTTTTAGGTGTCTCCAACTCGTCGCTTTTTGACATACTGACTGTTCCCATTAAATCACCGGTCACCCCCCTCTGGGCCGTGAACTGGAATCGATCCAGTATTGGGACACGGAGGTCACCGGTACCCTAACCCAGTACCAGTACCCTAACTCGGTTTCTGGTTTGCATCCGAGACGTCAAAAAACGATGAGTTGGGGACACCCAAAACGTCAAAAAGCGACACGGAGGGGTTCTTAACCAAACCTAAATATGGGACAAGTTGGGAAGAGAGATCGTGTTGGATGTTCATATAAATATAATATATATATATATATATATATATATTTTTTTTTTTTTAGTTCATGTGTGGGGAACTGTGTTTTATCTTTTTTATGTATAGCACTTTGAGCTGTTTCTTTTAACATAAAAGGTGCTATATAAATTAAATAAATTTGAATTTATATAGACATATATTTACACACACGCATTTATATACATATATATATATATATATATATATATAAAACAAATAAACATTAGTATGCATTTAATAATACACTTAGTAATGGAAAGTAATGCATAATGCATAACAGTGTCTGTTTAATATTTAAGTAATGCTTAAAAAAGCATTTAGTAATGTCAATAAAGGGACCATTATTATAAAGTGTCACAGGATAGACTTCTGCATCCCCGAAAGAGATTAACCCTTTAACACCAGAGCTGTAGCTTCATGTTTTATTAATCATCAGAATTTTTCAGTCATTTATGCAACTACGGTAATATAATTCAGTGGATTCTGGAGCAGCTTAGTGCTGATATAGAACCTTGGAGTTCTCCATCGTAAACAGTGCTGTGTATCTTCTCTCACACTTGGCCAACCCTTGTCCCTAAGAGCCACAACACTATCTGTTTTTCAGCTCTCCCTGGTTTGCTTGATGCTGACTATCTAAATCAGGTGTGTTCTGTCAATCAGGATGCTGTACAGGGAGAACTGGCAAACAGGAAGGGTTGTGGCTCCAAAAGACCAAGGTTGACCATCCCTGTTAGAAGGAAATAAATCCCTCGACTATGTGTCCTATTTTAAAATTTATATCTGCAGTGGTATGTGATCAGACACCCTAGCTAAGGGTTAAGGTTTCTGATCTGAACCTTCACACAACCATGGAAACTTTTTGAACTGCCGTTATGTGACTGTGATTGGCAAAGAAACAAAGTTAAGACCCTTTTGAGATTTCCAGGCTTTTTTAATTAATTGGACAGAGGTTTTCCTCTAGTCTAAATGTAGTCATAACTATAGAAAAACATTTTGTACTTCAGACATAGAAAATTATGTGTTTTCTTTTAAATTGAACACAAAATTCAAACACGTTCAAAATGCATGGTAACTGAGTGTAAGAACCTCTTGCTGCCTGTAGTTCAGATCAGATCATTGACAGTATCATAGAACTGACCTGAGTGACCCCTCCCCCCTCACTTTCTAAATAGGAAGTACTTGCTGGCTCCAAGAAGTTCAAATTCCATAGACTTCTACTGAGGAATAAACAGTGATTACTCAGTCATTCTATGTGTCAGAACAACCATTCTTGCTCTGATACTTGTTATTGCTCATTTTTTTCCAAGTTATTTAAGTTACAAACTGACCAATCAGATGGCTCAACAAAACCATGTGGCAACTCAAAACTTTGACAGATTCTCCCGAGCAATTTTCAGTGGAAGGGGTGTAGACTTTAAATACAAACTCACTCCTGATTGGTGACAGTAGTTACCTCAGATCAACTCACACCAGTCATGGTTGTTTGCACCAACATGGCGACGTCCGTATTGCGGAAAGATAGGGACTGAATTGACTCCATTTCGTAAGGGATTTTTTCTATGGGTGACACTATCAGTTCAGTTCTCATCTTAACTGAGCTTCATAGGTGCAACAATATGTCATAACATAGCTTTCAAAATTTGACTTCATTAGTTACAGTGACACCTCTTTTTCAGTCTTGGTTGTAGTGCCTTTTTGTCATTTGCATGATTTTAAATTGAAAATACTTCTTAAAACTTGGCATGAAACCTAGAAGTTGTTATTCCCCTTTTTTAAGATTCTTTAGTTGTAAATGACTATAGTTTTGAGGATTTAGTTTATCTATTTCTTTTAATACTTCAATGATAAGCCTGTACACACACACATGCGTACACACACACATATACATATGTATATGTGTATGTATTATATGTATATATATATGTGTATACATATACATATATATATATATATATATATATATATATATATTAATATATTATATATATATATATATATATATATATATATATATATATATATATGTATATGTATGCATGTATATATGTATATATATATATATATATATATATGTATATATATATATATGTATGCATATATACATATATAAAACCCTTCAAATTTATACATATATAAAACCCTTCAAATTTCCTTTGTCTTGAAAAATTTAAAAAGACATAATGCAGATGTATGTTACATGTTTGGTAGGTATGGAATCAATTACCTTTTTTTTTTTTTTTTTTACCAGTGACATGTCAACATTGTCACCATCTATATATTGTTTGCCTTTTTAACCACTATTTATGTGTCAGTCTTTAGGAAACATTGAGCTGTTACTGTAAAATCCAAATGTTGTTCTTCACAACATGAATGTTTTGAAATTTTTCAGCTAAAACAATTAGCCTGCATAGACAAAAAAAAATGGTTAACAACTATCAACTATTGAGCCGTCAATATTGTCATTAATGTGTTTTTATGTCTTTAGTGACGTGTCACTATGGAAATGGTGGCTGTCAACACACATGTGATGACACAGACACGGGGCCAGTGTGTGGCTGCCACCAAAAGTACGCACTTCACTCAGACAGCAAGACCTGCATCGGTGAGTGTTTGAGTCCTAAATCATGTAAAAAAAAGTTTGACAATATTCTGACTATAACCGGGGAAGAAAAAATAATTTAACTTACAAAAGTATGCTGGAGATATTCCCTGGCATTCTTGCTATCTCACAGTTTTTGTTAAAACAGGATTAATTGTATCTTTTTAAAGCCTTACCCCAGGCTCCACGGCAAGCACTACCGCTCTGATGCGAACAGTCTTTACATAGCGAGAGGACATCCCACTGCAGACGATCGGTCTGGCCTCTGCAGCGCTTTGAATCTGTTTCCTTCTGTTCAAATGTTCGCCGAGCGCCGCAACTGAAGGCAGCTAATAAGGGGGGAATAATAATTACTCCACTTCCTTTATAAATGGAGGGTTATCGCGTGAACCTACGTGAGTTCAGAGGTTCCGCAAGGTTGACAGCAGAGCGTGTGGCTGCAGCCATCCCGAAGCCATTGGGAGGCATCTTTTGTAGCTAGACCGCACCTGAGCTGTAACGCTAGCCGTGTGAGCCTGGGGTTAGTCACATGCACCCGTACAGGGGGTTGACCCGTACAGGTGCTGCAAGGTTTTTGGGTGGAGAGTCGTAGAAAGGGGCATATAAGGGTACGTCTTTGAGTTCCCTTGAGGTCTGTGCAGCAACCTCAAGTGAAATGACGAAAAGTAAACATACATTTTTTGTGCGTGTGGTAAGTGTATTGATAAGCGTGTGTAATGTAGATTGCATGCACTTTGGTCGTACAAGGGATGCCTTTAAATTGCACGTACTGGTTCCTTTTTGACCATGCACAAATGCTGCACACATGGGGTGTGCACATGATACGTAAGTCCCCATAGGATGCAAACACAAATTACACTCTGATTCTCTAATTTCCCTTATTTCACGCACGTGGAATGAAGGTCGCTTCCATTTGACGCCCCTTGTTAACCCGTGGTGTAGTTCACACCATATGTTAACACCGCGGTCCTCCGCGCCCGGCTTACGCAGTACAGCAATCGTTCCAGGGTCTGGTCTATTTTTTGCGCGATCCGTGTTAATCTTGGCAGGAAGTTATGCCAAGACACGAGAAAACCCGGTCAATTTTCAAAATATAACCAATTTTTCACAATAAAATATTGACAAATGTGATTATATTTTTATATCTAATCAGATTGAAGAGATGAAAATACTATGAAATTATTCGCGGGGGTTAGGGACCGGAGACCTCCGTGAATACACAGAATCCACAAATACGGAGAACCCCCAGTTTCCGACTCATCCCCCATCCCCCGCGGCCGAAAAATGTGCGTTACCGATCTATGCTCGTCAAAAACACTTTTAATCATGCTTTGTAAACATTTATTAAAAACATTGGAATATTGCTCGACATAAAGAGTTTTTTTTTACCCAGAACAATAGACTACAAAATTTTCACGAGGACTGTCACTGTCTCTTTGTTTCTTAAAAAAACCGCGAGCTTACTCTTTCAACAAATAAGAACGAGAGGGCATCTCTATCCAGAATTTGCCGGGTTTATCTTTTGCCTGCCGAATTCTCTTAGAAAATAATGTGCTTGTATATTTTCGTTCCATGAACTCACCGTCTACAGCCTTGATATTTTGATCTCCGCGCCCCATACAGGTTTGCCCATTTTTCCACCCGTCAGGGCGGTCGTGACTGAGGCTTTACCTTTTTCTAGCAGTGTTTATTTACATACTTGAATTACTTGACACCTATTGATGCTAATGTGTCAATAGGCTCCAAAATTACCTTCATTTTTCATCTACTTGAAAGCAAAAATAAAGTGTTTTTTTTAGAGAAATTCATGCATCAAGGAGTTAGCAATTAAAATAAAACAGAAAATAGTCCCTCTTTGGTGGGACTGGAGCTGTATAGCTCTCCGAAGGGATTATATCTTTTAAAGTTTGTCGACATACAATGTGTTACTGTAATTACTAATGAGCTATATGGGTGATTTCAATTAAAATACTTGCTATCTTCATTGGAAATATACATTCATCAGGACTAGCTAAAACCCCCATCAGCCTCTTTCTTTCAGCGTCAAACATATCAATGACTTCTGATCAGTAGAAGCTGTTGAAATCTTTTCCCTCTTTTGCCTGACGTACCTTGGTAGAGCCCTTCATGAACTGAAGATTTTGTTAGATATAGAGTGCTACACTGTAAAAAAATGAAACATTTGCTCAATTAACCAAAGCTCTGTAATTTGTTACATTCAAAAATATTTGCTTTTATGAAGTTAAATTTGCAAGTTGAGTAAACCATCAACTCAAAATTTTAATTTGATAATAATTTTGAATGTAACAAACGACGGAACTTTTGTTAATTGATAAAGCTCGTGCTGGGCGATATAGAAAAAATTGTGTATCGCGATATAAATCATTTTACGTCACAATATCGATATATATCAAGATATACCACAGTTAAGTATATTTCACTTATTCTCTGAAAAAAAAGATAAAAATGCCATTGCTTACTTTCCTCTGACTTTATTTTTTTAATTAACACGGAACTGAATCATCACAAATGAGAAACATTTATTTTTAAGTGCAGAAAAGTTTCAAGTTTTTTATTAGAGAAATACATTTTTGCACAAAAGCTCAGCAATAAAAATCAACAAAGAAAAGCAATAGAAATGATATAAGAGAAATAGCACGATTTGATATGTACCGTCGCCCAGCACTAAATACAACGTTTCACTTTTTTCACTGTAGCCCTTATATGTTAAATAAAGTTGACAAACTTTTAGAATTATTTTATTTGAAGCAAATTTAGAAACAATCTGTGGAGAATATGTGAACCTCTGGTTTCTGTGTTTTTGTCCGGCTAATCTGGTGCAACCGAAGCTGAAAAAAAGAGGCGTCGCCATGTTGGTACTAGATTGTGTTTTCTCAATAAATTCTTGCCTTTTTGAAATTTTTGCTGAAATCATTTGAATTTTAATCGAAATTTGCTTTAACTAATTTTTAATTGGTTTTAAAGAATTTAAATGAAACAGCTTTTTCTAGAAGGGAGGTGTCAGTGGTCAGTTTAATAAATCGGTCAAGCCAAAGCTTTACATAAAGACAACTCTGATTTTTTTTTTTAAAGCATGTGCTGTAGGTGTTTTCTGGGGTGAGGACAAAAATACTAATTGGTTACAGAAAACTTAGGTATTTATGGTTATTATGAAACAAAGGTTAACATTCAATACCTACGGTTTTCCAGATTTGGGGAGTTTCGTAGGACAAAAAGAAACTAAGGCTCAACCGGAGTCTTATGAGTCATTTAGCTTATTTTCCTTTGCTTTTTCAAAACGAAGAAGGATGTTCATAGCTGATCACTGAAGCAGAAATCCCTCAAGCAGCCACCTCCAAAGTTCTGAACTCTGAATCAGGATTTGTTATTCCTTCCCTGCAGTCAGACGTTTCAAGCTGGGAGCACGGCAGTTCATCACACAGCTTTCCAATTAATAAGCTGCTTCAGCCCATGTGACTTCTGTTTACAAGTTCTGCTTAATTTGTACTTTTTTAAACTCTAATGAACCAAATAAAAAAGTAAACTTTTCCATGTGTTTTCAACCAAACCAAACAAACCTACACTCGAGATTATAACCGCCAGCCCGGCCGGAAGCGCCACTTTTCCCACTGAAAAATCTGAAATTGGTGCCAAACTTCAATGTACTCCTCACTGTCCTCCACCCCGTTGACCGGAACATATGGCTGCACGGTGCCGGGTTTTTGACTGCCGCTAACCCCTTTTCTTTGTAGCTGCTTTGAAGAGGGGGAGCACGCCGTCGGTGGGAAAGCTGCCGCATGGAAGCAGAATGAAAGCAGGAACCCTCCCTTACCTCCTTTCCTCAGTGTCTTCTATCCTCCTTCACTGTTTCTCCATATTTTGATAGGAGAACGGATCTCTCTGTCTGTATCTTCAGTTTGCTCTTTGGGCCTCTTTTAACCCTTTTCTCTATACAGACTTCTTCTTTCTCCTATGATTTTCTTTCTGGTGATAGTACCTGATTGCCTGTCTTGTCTGAACATCCAAAGCAAAAATCAGGGGGAAACAGGGACTCAATGCACAAGAAAAAAATAAAGAAAAAAACTGTTGTTTGACTGGTTAAGAGCTTGTGTAGGCTCTGTGGTAAACATGGACATCTCAATTGCAGCCTGATCTTAATTAAAGCAGAGAAATACAAAACGTAGCCTCTCCCGTTAAATTCTTTCACTGTTTTCTTCATTCTCCAGCTTCACACGAGTTCTGAAAAATCATACTTCATTCCATTCATCATCTTATCGTTGCTGTACCATGCTAATCGACAGCCAGCCGCGGCATGTGCACACTCACATGGACCTCTTTCACTAATCTTTGTTTGTGTCTCGTTAACCGCACTGGAGAACCTGCTTTGCTTCTGGATTTTTTTTAATTTTTTTTTTTTATTATCATTTTATCTTTTGCTACTAAAGTATATTTTATTGTTGGTGTTGTTTGTTTTTCCTTTCAGTGCACTGGTTTTACCAATCTTTCAATAGCACTAGTGTTCTAAAACGGCCTCTTCTTGTGGACCGTCTGTCACCTTCTAGATCAGGGGTCTCAAGCTGGCGGCCCGCGGGCCATTTGCGGCCCCCAAGTCGATATTTTTTGGCCCCCACCTTAACATGAAAGTGTCTACTAAGCAATATCTTCTGCATGTTTCTTTGATGGTAGCCTTGTGACGTTTCAACTTGTTTTATACTTAAAACGTTGCTATTGTCGTCAGAAAAGTACTTAGCAACAGTTGCTAGTGTCGTTAGCTGCTGTTTTTTCACAGGACATGGAGAATATATTGCTTAGTAGTACATAGACATGAACAAACGTTCAATAAACTTGTTCAATAGACAATGGACCAAAGATATGGACAGTGACAGAAATGGGACTCTACCTTCAGTGGCCCCAAGGTAAATTGAGTTTGAGAGCCCTGTTCTAGACCCTCTAAGAATAAATGGCCGGGGCTTCCCTCCTCCCACACTTTCTCTACGTTTGATCTCCCTCTCTCACCATTTTTCACACACTCCCACCAAGTAAACTCTCAAACGCTTTTTATCCAGCACTCATGTATTCACCCGAAAGGCCTCCATTCATGCCCGAGGGTGCTTCCACGTACTCCAGCTTGTCCATCACTCTCCAGAGAGGGAAGAAAACGGTAACAAGGTGGAATTAGGCGGGCACTAATTGTGCTCAAATCTACCCCCACCTCTGCCACTTCAAAAGACATCAAAGGCCTGCAGTTTTTTTTGTCATAAAAAAAAAGATACTCATTCAGGTCCTAATGACTAAGACTTTGTGAAAGGATGGCCTGGTCCCCCAACCCCATCATCAAATGCAGCCCCATCCATGCATGTCACTCTAACCGCCACCTGATTTACCCCCCCCAAAACCCAACGCAACCTGCCTCCATTTCCCCTTCCACCCCCGCTCCTGAGCTTTTTAGAGATGTGGTTTTCCCACTGTTAAAGCCAGCTGTGATGTGTTCCATAGACAAACAGGCAACCAGCACTGCCCCCAGACGACTAGCCAGTCTTTTCTTTCTTTGAATCTCTGTGCATGCCCTCCTTCCACTCTTCCTTTTCTAAGTGTGTGCAGCCTCCTACATGTTTCTCCTCCCATTGTGGGAGACGATGGAACTGACTGCCTTTTGTCTTCAAACTTTCTTTCTTTCTTTCTTTGTCTATTTTCTTTTCTTATTCTCTCGATTATCTTGCTACTTTTATGGTTCCTTGAGAGGCTTCTCCTTGCTCCCCGTAGATCCTTCTTTCTTGCCAAAATCCTCCAATTTTCTCTGCTCGTCCTTTCCCCACAATTAAAGCAGCTTGTTTTGTAAATGTACCCCTCTTCTCAAATGGGAGGGACCTCGTTTTCTGACCGAGTGTGGCTGTTTGATATGGAAAACATAAACTCCACCGCCAACAGTCATAATTCATTCTACCATGCCATTCCTAAACCTTTGAACCCCTTAGTACCCCTTCTTTTCCTCCCCACCTCCTCGCCTACCTGCTTCATTTTGTAAGCTTCCCACTGACGCCGATCGATTGATTCATTTTAATTTTGATTTGCTCGGTACTTTTGTAATTGTTTGGGGGATTAACACTAACAGGAATTTTGGCAACCTCCTCATTGCTTCTTGCTTCTTGGCTTTGGCTTTTTATTTGCTCAAACGCCAAGATGGGGCTGAAAGTCTGGTCATTTGGGCTTCTCATTAACCTGCTGCTCACTGTTTGTCCCCTTGTCACTTGTGTTTTAGAGAAAGATGAGGCTGCAATTGAGAGCTCTGAGTTCAATGCCACGTCAGTAGCTGATGTGGACAAGCGGGTGAAACGGCGGCTACTTATGGGTAACTCTTTTCTTCCTCTTTCTATGTGTTGCCATGCCGCTTGTGCTTGTACCCCCTACTCTACATTTCTTCATTCCTTCTTGTTCTTCGTCCTCTATCTTTCTTGTATTAACTTTTTTTTTTATGTTAATCTTTGGTGTCCACTGTGTCAACCCCTACAGTTAGAGGTCCAAACTTTTACTTTAAGAAAATCTTCGTCCAGACTGATATTTAACGCTAAACACAGGATTTCCCAAACTTCCACACGTAAACACGCCCAAACCTCAAACCGCTCATGCACGCGAAGCATGCACACCTGACAGAAAAACAAATGTTGAATTGTATATCTGTGGATGTTTTTTGTTTGGCGTACTGCAGAATGTAACTGCACAACATTCACTTGTAAAAGCACCGTTGTTTTCTGAGTTTGTGGATCTGTTCCCATGCTGTCGTCTCCACTGTCTGCATCACTGCCGTCATCTTCTGAGACGAAAAGTTTGACAAATAAAGGCTACTGTGAGTGAGCCAGAAGAGCTGGGGTAGCGCAAGTTGAATCTCAATTAAATCTAAATGCTGCAAATTAACCAAAATGATCATTGTTGTGTTTTCAGTTTGGAAAAGTTTATGAAAGAAGATTCTTATCTAACCCACTATTCCATGTTTGCTTTTTTAGGTGCTTATTTCAAAGTAAAACACTATTTAGATTATTACAATTCTTTGAATTTAGACAATTTTTAAAATTTAAATTACTTTAAAATTGTCCCATGCCATTGCGTTTTTGTAGGTTTTGAATTTTCTCAATGACCATCTGGCAGTGTTCTCTTTTTTTTTAATTGTTTAGCTATTCTGACAGACATAAATGCAAAGGCTCAGGGATAAAGTACATCAAGTCATTTTGCTGTTTAGTCTCCAAACAAATTTTGGCTGTGCCACCAATTCGCCCCCTCCGCCACTCAAATCGAGGCGCTGCCATCGCTCAGGTCACGCCACGGGACTCCAGATCGCCTCGATTCGCATCTGTGTCATTGACTTAACATTGAAACCGGCCGGCTCCGCCACACAAATCGCGCTCGGTGTGAATGCACCTTAAAGGGGAACATTGTATTTTAAAGCAGTTAAGCTTATAAAAACGATTTTGCATTCCAGTAACCAGAGTAAAACTATGAAATATGTTCAGAGATAAACCAAAATATAAAGACAAAGAAATCATTTTCAATCTTTACATCAATCAGTCTTTACTCATGTTGTTACTATTGATGTCAGAGCCTCATGATGATTATAATGAAAGCCTCTGTGTTTATTTATTATTTATTAAATATGATATTATAAGATAAAGACTTCTTTTGTTTGTCTTTTTGTTGTCAAAGATTATACGGTATAAATATAAATGCTTTCTTTTCTAACATTATTTTCAAGTTCTGTCAAATATACACTGAAATACGTAAAATATTGGATCAATTAGCTAAAATTATGTAATTTGTTACATTTAAAATGATTAATTTTCATCTAATTAAAATTGTGAGTTGATGGCTTACTCAACTTTAATATAAATTTACTTCATAATACAAATGTTTTCAAACAAACTTTTTTTTTTAACTGTTCCAATGTTTTATTTTTTACATTCTGGACTCTTTTGAATGACTATCAGTAAGTGTATTAATGAATCTATAGTTTTTTTCACAATATGTTTGAAATAAATGAACTAAACTATTTTAATTACACATTTTTCTTCTGCACATTCTGGGTTTAACAATTAAAAATGAGGTTATTCTTATATAACTTTCCCTACTGATGGAAGACTTCTGTAAACCCTTCTCTATATCATTGTGTCTCAATGCCATGTGAAAGGCTTTCCTGTTGGAGATCGGGGGTGTCAAACTCAATTGCAGTGGGCCTAAGTCCAAAACACACATTAGGTTGAGGGCCGAACAGGTTTAAAATTTATTGAAAACACTAAAACTGAACCTTTAACACCTAACGTTTTTAACATAAATATGATAAAAAGCACACAGGAATATTATTCTGAAATAAATCAACTTAAACTTTAAATAACTTATATTTTTCTCTCCAAGTAAGAAATAAAGTAATAAATGAATATTTCTTTATTTCCTCTTTTCCTTTCGGCCTTCCCCTTCACAGTGAATCATTCCTCCATCTAATCCTGTCTTCTGTGTCCTCTACTCCAACACCAGCTACCTTCATGTCTTTGTTCACTGCGTCTATAACCTTCTCTTTTTCTTTACTCCTTTGCTTTTATAAAAAAAAAAAAATAACTTAAACTTTCAATATCCCAGTAGATTTTGCTCTCCATTTAAAACATACTCTGTCAAAATTGTACAAATTCAAAATATGAACCAAAACAAAACAAAAAAAACCCTGAAAATATAAATAAAATGTATGTTTTTCAGCAAAAACAAATCAAATCATTCAGTTTTCTTTGCTCTTGTGTCATTTTATCAGAGCCAGACGTCTGTTTTTCCCAACACGCTCTCACTCCCGAGTCGTCACTCATTAGATTTGTCAGTGGTGTGCCAAAAGCATAATCACCGAGACTCCAAAATGTTTAACAACCTCAAAAAAAATGACTATTATTATTTTATAAGAATGCACATCTGAGTTAATCAGTTTGGGTCCGTGCGCACGCATCCTGTGCATGATGCTAGCGGCAGGTGGAACGAAAGACAAAAATTCTTCAACAACAGGGCTTTAGCTCCAGGTTTTTTGTCTACGGCAACTTTTCTGTAAGCTGTGAAGTGTAGTTTACATTTATCAGCAGATACAAACCCGCGTCATCCTGCTCTCATTGACTGTATATGTCTATGAGCGATCTATGTAAGTATGTTGAGGATCGGAGCAAAGCAAGAGAGAAACTTTGTTTTTTTCTGTGTCAGAATCAGCTGATTCACTGTGATCATATGAATGAAAGAAGATTTATGGTGAGTCAAAAAGCCAGTTATTCAGGTGTCACTGTGACTTTATTGGTGTTTTGGGGTTTACTACGGTGGCCCTGAAGGTTAGATCATAAGCATAAAATATTACAAAGATCTCAATAACAGTTAAAAAGTAAAACAAATAATACAAAACAACATCAAGTTTTAGAAATCAGAACAAAATTCCACAAACCAAAACAATAAAAAAAGTAAATGTTTCATAAACAAAAATACATTTCAAAAATCTAAATGACTCTGTACTGATCACAAAACGATTAAAAGTTTCAGCTCTGTGAAGCATTTTAAAGTTCTACTCCAACTATATTTGATCTGTTTTCAAAGCGTTTTAAAGTTGTCTTTTCACTATGATTAATTTCATTAGATTTAAGCCAAAATCTAAAAACTTGTTTTCCAGTTTCTGCAGAGCGACAGGAGTTCATCAGAAATTCACCTCTGAGTTGTGGGCGGGACTGTTGGTGTGAAGTAACCCCATGCCGTTTGTTTACTTGCTCTCTCACTAGCTTACAGCCCCAAGCTAATACTACAGTGCAACAAACATTGCAATAATGGAGTTATCCAGCCGTACAGCACTCATCCAGATTCCAGCTCAGACGAGAAAAACAAAGACGTTCATGGATCTATTTGTCTACAAGTGGATGCTTCAGAATGGTGCGGAGCAGGAAGGTTTAGGCTCCACCCATTTCATTTCAGTCACAAATTTAAACTTTATCTAACTGCACATTTTTATTAATTTTTATATACTATATAAAATATACATTTAGTAGTTTATCATTATACTTTGTGTTTCAAATAAAGAGTTTTATGTTTACTGGTTAGCAAGTTCATCATTTTCAAGTCTTAATGCCGATATTGACAGCAAATAATAATGAAAGAGACCATATAAAAGTCCTGAGTTAAATGCAATGTGGTCGAGCAGGCGGGTGAACCAAACGTTTGCGCTGGCGCACCTAAGAAAAAAAGTTAGGTGTAGTTTATGTAGCTTAGAGCCCTGTTGACGTTTGGTTAAGGACCCCTCCGCGCCATTTTTTGACGTGCTGGCTGTTCCCATTAAATCACGAATCCCCAACCTCCGGGCCACGAACCAGAACATGTAGCGCACAGGTACCTAAACCCAGTACCGGTACCCTAACCCGACACCAGACCAGATGCAGGACTGGACCCGAACCAGTACTGGGTGCGGACTGGATGCAAACCAGTAACAGGTTAGGTTAGGGTACCGGTACTGGACATTTCCCAAGAGTGCGGACTCTTGATTTTACGAACAGCCAGCACGTCCAAAAATGACAATATGTGACGACTTTGGGATGAGAATGTGTTGTCCTTTTCTTAGTATGAAGTTGGTTCGTTCGGTGTGAAGTCCTGTTCTGAAGAGATTCTCAGAATGGACTCATCAGTGAGACCACTCCAGTGTGCTGTTTTGTTAGGCCTAAATTCTTCCCTTCTCCCTAGAACTTCTCCCTTCCCCCTCCATTTGAAGGGGGAGTTTAAGTGCAAGTGTTTCCAGGAAATGTATTTTTTAAATCCGACCATCCAAACAGAGGGGTACAAAGTCCTCCTTCGGGAGGCTAAACCGCGTTGTAAGTAATGACTTTTTGTTGTAGTATGACCTTTTTAAAGCTTAAAAATGTTGTTGTTTTGTAAATTCAAGCGCTGGAGGCTCCGTGCTAAAGCTAGCGGATTGGGGATTATTGATGACGTCATCAATGAAATACTAGACACCATTTTTTCATAACTCTCCGTTTGGAGGGCTAAATTAAGGGCTAGGGAAAGGGAAGACTTCAGAATGGGGCTTTGTCTCCATCACTGAGAAGAGCTTTTCACACAGAAACAAACATGCACAAGGTTGGAGCTGCATCTAGACGGAGTTTGAGCATTTCTACAGGAATGGAGGGAATAAATTGCCCTGCATTGTGTAATACTTTGTACCAAAAACGCTGCAACTTCATCAGCTCCATCTGAACCTGCACAGGTGGAGCTTCCACACATGAAGTAACTAAAAATTATTTTTTACTTTAAAGGGCCAGGCGATTTCAATGTTTATATTTGATGTTTTGTCTCATAGTGCCGTCTTTGATTAAATTTTTTAATTGCAGCCACTTTAGCTCCACAAATGAGACACATGGGTTTAATGAAGGTCAGCATATATCCTGTTTTTAAAAGCTCTGTTTTCAGAATCAACCTTCCTCTTCTGCATTGTGAGGGTTTGATTCACAATAACTTGCAGCATCATAATTTATTGATAGATGCAGGAAGTGTCAAGTAAGGCAGCTAAAGCGCTGCATTATGGGATACGTAGTTAATATGTAATCAGCCCTACATATGCGAGCCTTGAGTTTAACGGGGAAATAGTTTACATACACTCGAGTTTCTAATTATTTTTATAACTTGTTTTTTCTCCAGTAGAATGATTAGAACATATACTTCTACGTTTCATGACTTTATTTTTGGTCAACTTAAAATGTGACCACAACTTTGGTACGTATCCACAAGCTTCCGGTTAACACGCACACTAATATACATTATAACTTTAGGTATATTTCTAAATAGTTTAACCAACGCAAAACGATATATTCTGCACCAACATTAATATTTTTTAAAAGTAAGAGTAGGACACAGATGGAAAATTGGATTAATTGAGACGTATAACACAAAAGCAAGGGGTTATTCTAAAAATGTACAAATTTTATTTAAAAAATTTTTTTTTCATAAAAATAAAAAGTAAATTTTTCTTTCTGCTGTCTGAGAAAACTTTATCTTCATTGCTGGGATTCAGACATTTTTTTTAGTATGACTACATGAGGTTAAATGACCTGGAAATAAATCTAAATAATAGTTTACTCAGTGTTGCTAAAATTAGAGGTAAAATCTGGAGTCGCAGTAACTGCAGATACAAAATATGTGTCTATGCAGATGTGAAAGACGTGTGAACGCTCGTAGTTGCTGGAAGTGGACATGGTGCGCTCGTAATGTGCTGTGTCAGCACAGACAGCATCGCCGTGTTAGATTTGACACTCCTATCAGTTTATTTGTCTCCTCTGCTGCACGGCTCTGCTGGGCCGTCTGCAGAGAGAGAAGAGAGTTTACTAATGAAGACAGATCCAACTGGATACCATGGATAACAGGCTATAAGGATGGGGCCAGTGGAAGTTTTACTCATCACATGGTCAAAGGGTTTTGAGTGAATATCTATATTTGGATGTGTGAGCAAACTACCAAAGACTACTTTATAAATCTTGTTTCTGAGTAGATTCAGATCATTTTGAAGCTTTAACAGCAAATCCATCCTAATTCCAATTTGTTAATATAATGCATGAGTGTAGTTGATGGGCACGGTTATTCCCTAGAAGAGAAGGATTTTCCATGGTGAAAAAGTGGGAAAATGGTTTTAGAGGGCCTTTAAATTATTTTTCAAACATGTGCATTGTTGTGCCGCATGGTGGGGCGGTGGTTTCATTCAAGGCCCTGGTTCAAATCTCAGTTGAGACCTTTCTGTGTGGAGTTTAGTATACATAGCACCTTTACTACTCCCATAGTCCAAAAACATGCTTCATGTTTTATATATATATATATATATATATATATATATATATATATAATATATATATGTATATATATATATATATATATATATATATATATATGTATATATGTATATACAGTATCTCACAAAAGTGAGTACACCCCTTATATTTTTGCAGATATTTATTTATAGCTTTTTCATGGGATAACACCGTCAAATTGAATTTTTGACTAAATGAAAGGTAGTCAGCGTCCATCTTGTATAACAGAGTAAAGTTGTTTTTTCTGCAAAATAAATCATAATAGAGGCATAAATAGCCAAAAACCTGGTAGTAAAAGTGAGGGGTGTACTCTATATATATATATATGTAGTACCCCCTTGTCCACAACTCATAAACCCCTCCCCCCGCAGCCGAAGAATGTCAGTTACAGTTACAGATCAATACTGATCAAAAACACTTCTGATCCTGTTTTGTAAAACATTTATTAGAGAACATTTTAGTATTGCTCAACATAAGGAGTTTTTTTTGTTTTTTAATTCAGAGCACAGACTGTATAGCAGCGTACTTTATGTTGCAGTTGAGCAATGCCGCTCTGTCTTTCTCTGCCTTAAAACAATGAGACATAGAACAGAAGCAACTTTATCGCCAAGTATGATTACACACAAGGAATTTTTTCTTGGTGATGATGGTGCACAACGCACAGATACAGCCATCCACCGCGCCAAATGCAATGCAATGCACACACCAAATGAACAACAAATGTACAACAAACAACACACAAATGTACATGCAGGCATAGGAAATCAACAAAGTCCAAAAGGAGCTCCTGGTGGAGGTTTCCTGCCCTGCTCTTTGGCTGTCAGTGAAGCCGAGTGATGGGAGAACAGACTGGAGGACCGTTAAACTATCAACGGCCTGTTTGCCGTTGGCCTGCTTAAAGTCCGACTTGCCACCTCCTTTCTCTGCCGTCCCCTTTCGTCGCCACGATCCGGCCGACCACTGATCCGCCGATGATCGAACTCGAAGCCGATCCGCAGCTCCACCCCCCGGCAGCGTGGCAGGACGTCTGGGATCGACCACGGGCCGGCCCCCCGCTGAGTCGGTCAGTCCGACTCAGAGGAAGATGTGCAGCCACATGGGCCCGATGGCTCGAGGGCGCCCTCAGCATTTCCAGAGTGGAGAGGGAAAAATTGGGAAAAAAGAGTCGTTGCCCTGATGTTCATGAGCTCCACTTTGGTAAAAGCACCAAGTACCACAAAAAAACAAACAAAAAAAAAAAAACCCAAAGCAGTGCGCACTAACACACTGAGGCAGCCATCCGCGGCGCCAACGGTACATCGTGCGTTCCTCATCCTTCATCGCATAAATGTGAGAGGGCGTCTTCTTCCAGAAAAGGCCAGTTTCATCCATAATACAACACCTGCTTCGGTTGATAATTATCCTCCGCGGTTATCTTCTTCAGAATATCAGGATTCTTTTTGGCTGCTTCTAAGTCAGCCGATGCCATTTCTCCATGCTGGGGGCCGGCGTACTCAGAGGGGAGATGCACCTCAGCACCGCAGCACATCCTACGGACACAAAAGTTTCATACACGTATGTAGTCGTAGTCACGTGACAGAAAAAAATCCATGAATACATAAACCGCATATAATGAAACGCAAATGAACGGCGGAACACTGTGTATACATACATACATATATGTCTGTGTGTATATATATATATATATATATATATATATATATATATATATATATATATATATATATATACATTTAAAAATACATATACATATAAATATACATATACATGCTTCTGTTCTATGTTATATACATATATATATACATACATATATATATACATACATATACATATATATATATATATATATATATATATGGAGCACAGGAACTTATTTGTTTTAGATATCAGTTTCTTCTTCTTCTAAGCTTTTGTTGAGATGACAGATGTTAGATAAAAATGGAAGTGAATTGAAAACGGTGAAGACAACAGCATGGAGAAGTGATTAACTTTTCAAGCTCTTGCAGCTACTTGACATTTAAATTCTATATTGTCTATATTCTACATCCTATAAATTCCTAATCCAATGTAAATCATCTTTTTTGTATTTTTAACATGTTCTTTTAAGATTTTTCTTTAGTTAGTAGACCTATATAAAACAATTTAAAATTAAAAATACATTTTTGAGTTTTTCTAATCCAAATCAAGAGTAGATGAAAACTGGAAGCTTGAGAAAGCTCAGACTAAAGACGCTTCTAATGAAATGGGCAATGCCAAAATCTCCACTCTGACCCGCCCACACTTAACTGTGCGAGACGCGATGAGTGTGCTGCAGCCAATCGCGATTCTGGCTCAAAACTGTTCGAGCAGATTGGTCCAACTTTGCTCATCATTATTTTTGCGCCGCTAATGTTAGCTTGAGGCTATAAGCTTGCGCATAAGCACACAAACAGAGCTTTTAGCGACAGTTCTGTTTCAATAGTACCGCCCACAACACAGAATTGTATTTCTAATAAGTTACTGCTGTCTTAAAAAATAACAAAGGCTTTTACATTTTGGCAAAAAACTTCATAATCACAACTAAAAGATCAAAGGGAATGCTTTTATCATAGAACAAAATATGATCGGAATGGAACTTTAATCTTCTTATTTATTGCTTATTTGATCACTGTTCAAAATATAAACATTCAAAAAGTATGTAACAATAAGTGAACATTTTACAATGGATTTATGTGGCATTTTTTGCAATAAAAAGGTGAAAGGTCATGATTACAAAGGATTAAAAAAACGCGACTTAAACTGATCAAGCAGGAGACCGATGGAAGCAAGCAGGTCTCAGGGCTTCTAAAGTTTGGCTGATGGCGGCATGAGGGGCTTGTCCAGCTCATTTGTCAGGTGTGGCGGTTCACGCACTTCTTCTGGCCCTGGGGCCGGGCTGGGCGTGGCAGCTGGAAGGGGACTCGAGCTCGACTGGGCTAATGATAGGGCCCACCGCACCAAGTATAAATCAGTCAGACCCATAAACACCACAAAGTCTCTCCACATTCACCTTTCCAATCAGCGCTTGCAAGACAAGCAGCCTGAATGATGAAGTGTCTCGACTTCCCACCTTTTGCAGTATTTTCCAAAACACATCATCTTCAAAACCTTAGGGGGAAAAAACATCTAAAAACCTCTTACTTCTTTGGAAAAAAAGGATACTTTTAAAGGAATGTGCTGGATAAACATGGCAAGAAAACAGATGAATGGAGAAAGTCGTGAGATGGATGTTGTTTAGAGAGATGCATGAAGGAACACAAGCAAATCCACAAATACTTTCCCTGTTTCTGCACAGAGAATCAGTCGTCATGGCTCCGAAATTTTCTCTTCGTTCAGAGCGGGTAGAAAAACGGTCCCGGTTTTTGACAGCTAAAAACCTCACTGTTAGTCATTAAAAAATATAGTAGGAGAAGTGAAAACATTAACCCATAAAAATGATAAAGAAAACAACATAAATATGTTGGAGAGCACATAAAAACAACTATAGTGCCATAAATGTCTCCTCTGACCAAAATGACTGCTTCAAGGAGTAAAGAAAACACACGACATGACAGAGCTGTTTTTAAGTTGGAAATGGGATTTTTGTCTTGTTTTCACTTGATTTAGCCAATGTGGGTTGACATAAAGCCAATTTTAAAATGAAATAGCAAAAACATAAAAGAGCAAATTTGCTTTTAAACGGCACCATTTCTTACCTTAAACAACTAAAAGGTAGCTGTTATTTGATGTATTTTTTTTTAATGACCTCTCTTCAACAAACATGAGTCAAATTTCAGCGTCCTCAGCACTTCTTTGGCCCCAATCGGTCCGGGTGTAGGGCTTTCCTAAAGCAACAGTAGCTTTGCAGGTGAGCTAGAGTTACCAAAAGCTTGTGTTTGCTTTAGGATCAGCTTCACAAGTTCCAACAAACCTTATCTGTGGCACATAAAAGAATATTTTTTCAGGCGGAGAGTGCGCTCTGCAGAGTGTGTTGAAGATTTACAGCACTTGATGTACTAACTTTTTTTCCCCCCCATCTACTCACCTTAACTTTTTTTTAAAACTGATTTCTTTTCACACGTGAAAACATGACCAGTGGGCTAAAGATACCCTCACCCTTCATTGTCGGCACAATGTTACTTGTCGTGTTGTATTTGCAACATGTCTTTATGTAACCCACTGTGTTACGGAGCCCCTAAAGGGACATTAAAGTAAAAAAAAACTAAACATTTTTAAAGTTAAAGAAAAAAACATAATATAAAATGAAATTAAAAAATAATGTCTGAATTTTTTTCTAAAATTAAAGTTACTATCTGGTGCTCACCAGATTTTAGTGGGGCGCAGCAGATAGTAACTGAAAAAATTGTCTTCTTTTTAAATTTGAAGTAAAAAAAAAAACACATTTATGGTCACTAATTGATCTGCATATGACGTGTCTGATTTTTGTTTTTTTTAAATTGAAGTTAAAAAAATATATATGTTTACTAACTGGTGTGCACCAGAAAGTAATTGAATTTTTTTTGTCATTCTCTAAAAATTAAAGTAAAAAATATCTGGTTGCTAACTGGTGTGCACTAGATAGTAACTGAAGAAATGTTTTCATTCTCTAAAAATTAAAGTTAAAAAAACTTTCTGAAAACAATTTTGTTTTTTGGCTCATGTTATTCCCACGTACTTACGTGCGACCAGCATAGAAAGTGATGAAATTTCATATTGGCCACACGTAATACTTGCAGCCATGATCTCATTGCTGCAAGTATCACGTATGCGTCCGAAGGAGTATTACCCGCATGTATTCTAAGTGTGTCCAAGGCTGGATGTTTTTGTTAGCTGTACGTATTTAAAATTAAACTTAAAGTTGAGGTCCCTTTAACTGTCCCGCTCCTAAATGTGTAAATGTGTTCTCCACGTTTGACCCATCCCCTGGTGGAGCTGTGAGCTGCAGAGACAGCTGACCTCAGGAACTATTTGCTTGTTTAACCATAACCATAATTAACCCCTTTCCCATGAGTCTGTGCGACTAAGAAAAAAGTTTAGCACTGGCCGCACGGTTTTACAAAATTACGTGCGAATACACACTTTCTGTTTTTTTAACTAAAAATTTAAGTTAAAAACATTCTGGCTACTCAGCGGTGCACACCAGATAGTAACTGAAAAAACTTTTTCTTTTTCTAAGAATTGAAGTAAAAAAAGCAAAAGTCTTGGTAGTAACTGGTGTAGTACCCAGATTTTTTTTTAAATTAATTAATTTATTTTTTTACTTTTATGTCCCTTTAGGAGCTCCGTACTGTGTAAATGTTTAAGACCAGATGAAACTTAATTTTCCTTGATGTGTTGACAAAGCTACATGGAATGATACAGGAAAGCTCCGCTGTTCTTCCCCCCATGAAGCTTCGTCTCAAACGATAGCATCACTGCTGTCTCCAGCTGCTCTCAACCTCTCGTCTTTTTCCCCCCATCTTCTTTTCCACCATGTGCAGAGACCTGCGCCGTGAACAACGGTGGCTGCGACAGGACATGCAAGGACACGGCCACAGGGGTGCGCTGCAGCTGCCCCGTGGGATTCACCCTGCAGTCTGATGGCAAAACCTGCAAAGGTCAGTGAAGACATTGAGGTCCAAAGACCCCCGAAGGGTTCACTAGAACCTCGTGTCCCGTCTGAGTGAGGTGAGGCCAGATCCTGGGCCAGTCATTGGCACTGCTTTGTTGCTGCTTTTGCAATGAAGGAATTTCTGTCCTAAAGTTCAACACCAACATAAGTGATGGTGGTTTGTGAGTAGCAAAAATCTGAATGAGGGTTTCTTGATGAGATCTGGATAAATCTAAATATTGTGGCTTTTTTTGCTCATTAAAAAAAAATAAACCTTTATTTCAAACTAATTTCGAAAATCTTTCTTCCACGGACCCAGACTTTGTTTTGAATTTGTTTGACTTGATTTCTCTCCAGCCCTTTTAAATGACAATGTTGAGACTTTTTAAAATGTTTTTTTGTCAAACTTTGAAATGGTCAAATCCGTCCGAATTTCCCTCTAGAAATCATACACAAAAAAGTAAAACCTTGGATCAAATAATTAAAGGTTAAAATGAACTAAAATTTTAAGTTAATGTCATTTTTAACGAATATTTTAAATTGTAACAAATTACAGAATTTTTGTTAATTGATCAGATTTTTTTTTTACTTTTTACAGTGTAGAAAGTAATAGATAATTTTGCAGAATAAAAAAACATGAATCCTCATCGTCCTTTTTGACTCTACCTGGACTCAAACTCTGACTTTGCAATGACAGAGAGATGGAATCATTGTTCTCTGTGAAAGCAAATTCCACGTGTCACAAATCTGCTGTTGGAAACTGCAGGAGTCGTCGTAGCAACGAGAGCGGCTAGACATGTGGCAGCAACATTCCCGTTTGCTTATCAGACCCCAGATGCCTCTTTGATGTGTTCACTTAGAGTTTATAAAACTACCGGTGTGTAAGCGCGTGCGCACGCAGAGCGCGTTTGTAAAACGAGTATCAGGCAGTGTGAGAATGTGGCATGTAGGTGTGTGAAATCTCAGAGGCGAAGCCCCTCCGGGGCGACGTGTCGACAAACTTTGAGATGTTTAAACAGTGAGGCCCACGCTCGCTCTTGTCTCTGGCCGTCTCCCACTCGCGGCGGCCTGACGTGACCACAGCCGCTCCGACAGCACCATCCAGCTGCGGAGGCAGTAAACACAGCAGGCAGCTGAAGAATGGAATCACTGGGCATCAATTTTGTAATTATAATGTAGCAAATATCAGAAAGACAATATTGTTTTTATTAAGAAGAATAACAACATTCTATGCGTACGTTGATTTCTGTTGCACTTCATCAGGCATCATTCCCTAAATTTTACTTTGAAAGTACAAAGGAAGTTTTTATTTTGAAACCCGGAGCTGTTTGCAGTTCTTTGGGATTTCGCTTCATATATCTGGATACACGCAGAATTCACACAGAGATTGTATATTTACTTTGTAATAAAATCCATTTATCTTTCCTTCTGGACAAAAATCTGCATATTTTTGGTTTAAGAGGCCTAATTCTCAATTTTTTTGGAAAATTCGTAGTCTTCAAGAAGTCTTAAATGAGATGTGTTTGTCCGGCCGACATGATTTCTGCTTCACACTTCAATATCTCTTTTTCAAAGGTGACCTGGCCAAGAGGTCAGCAGCACAAGTCCCATCAATGAGGTTGAAGTCTATAAAAAAATATAAAACAAAACGATGACTTGAGGATTTTGACAATATAAAATTGAAAGTTGAGGTGCAACAAAGTGACGTCTTCAGTTCTTGAGTTTAGTTTTTCAGTGATGTTTTTGCTCATGTTTTGCTTTGAGTTATCCTCTGGCTTGTTTTAATCTGCTTTGTCATGTTTAAAGTCAATAAATGTTCTTCTGCCACCAAGCCCGATATAAACAAAACCTTCACTTATTTCTTTGCTCTTGGGATATAAGGATGCTCTCTCGATTTAGCATAACCTTGTTTCCTGGTGCTGATGTTTTAATTTTAGGACAATAAATGTGATCAAGAAAAGGAATGTGAGCATTCATGTTAGGGATTCATATTTTCTTCAAGGAGCCTTCACAATACAGTTTGTCAGATTTAATTTTCGTCTTGGTTTTCTGTGGCCTCTCCTGGAGGGTTCCGCCCACTTACCAGTGATTCTCCATGGAATGGTGCAACGATTAATATGTTTGATGTAACAATATTCAATACAGAATTTTTTTACATTTTATGTATTCAGTGCCACCGTGAGCTGCCTTTAGCGTGTGTTCATGTCTTCATTGCAGAGCCTGTTTGCTCCTACTCTCCGCCTCCCTGCCAGAAACTACCGGTACTTTGCCTTTCCCTCGGGAGGAGGAGGAGCCCAAATGCTAAAAACAAAAGCATCAAAGCTAGAGGGGGCGAATGCAGTAGTTCTGTGGCCGGCAACATGCTCGCGCGCGGGTAGCCGTGGCGTGAAGACAATCCCCCACCTTTGCAGCTAAAATATTTTTTTAAAGAATACTAAAGACTACCACAGTGACAGCACACTGACGAAAATGAGGAGTGTCACTCTGTGCCCTAAAATCAGGAGCGCGCTTCCTCCTTCGTCCTGCGGAGACACACGTCAGCACCGCAGCACCTCCTTCGGACGCAAAATGTCATACAAGCGCCTTGAGTTGTCAGAGTTTCGGTGACGAACTGAAGAGTCACAAAAAATATCCGCGAAACCGCGAATAAAGAAACGCGAATACATGAGGTAACACTGTAATAAAAATATGAATATTGATCTGTTAACTGAGCTAATCAAGCTTTTTATACTGTATATCCATTGTTAATGAATATGCACCAAGAATTTTTCAGCGAAAATGTCCTTCAATTCTCAAATGACCCATAAATGTTCTAGCAAGGTTTCAAAGAACCACAAAGACAACATTGAGGCTACACCGAGGACACCTCGGCAGACCTGCCCCCTCTATTCTCTTCAAATGTGATCATTTCCATATGTGTGGGGGCTTAATGTATTTAGTTAAACTCAAAGAATATTTCAGCTTCATTAAAGGTAATTGTAAAGCTTGTAATAAGGCACCGCCATGCCCAGAGTGGTCATTAAGTGTGGGTAGATTCAGGATTCTGCCAGTTTGAGCAGATGCCAACATAATTAGGAAGCTGTCTGTGTCGGGGTGGTGCTCCACAGGTTTCACAACCCCAGACTACTCGGGATGTTTTTGTTTGTGTGCGTCTTACTGGGAAATAGCTTTTCAGTCCTAAAACTTCAAAAATAAAAATCTCGACAATTCCCTGGAGGAATTTTATTTCAGAGATGTTGCTCCCATTGAATGAGACGATTGAAGGAAAAAAAATGTTGTGTGTGTTTGAACTATTTTCCTGACAGCAACTTCTCGCTAACGTCTTCTGTCATGCTGGCCTTCTAAAAAGTAAAACGTTGATTCAACACAAAAAATATGTCAATAGTTTTCACTAGAAATGTTTAGCCAAAACTTTAGCTAAACTATGTTTAGCTAAACAGCTAATGTTTAGCTAAAAGTTTAGCTAACTGCTGGCAGAATTACACTGGTTCAAAGCAATATTTTGAGAATAGGGAAGTAGTTTTTATGCCACAATTAAAGACTTTTTAAAATAACATGAAATTAATAATTGTCGACATTATTATACATATTAAAGGTGATCCAATATGACATTTTAAGTATGGTGAAGTAGCTTTTGGTCACTAAAAGCATCTTTCGAGGTGTTGTTCTGCTTGACGTCAGCCTTTCTTCTTCTTCCTCCTCCTTTTTTTTTTTTTTCAGCTTTATTTTTTAGGGATCGCCACAATAACTAAGCTCCAAATAGGTCTGATTAGATCTGTGAATCTGTATACTTTTCTCCACCTAAATTCACTTAAAAGTCAACTATGTCCCGGGCTTTGATTGAACTCATTTCGTAAATGCATTGTGATTAGGGGTGAGAAGTTGCTAATTGTGTGTGTGGATGTTTTAGTTATATCCTTGATTTGTTTCTGAAGCTGCATTTTTATTTGTCAATTATATTTATATATATTCTGTTATCGTTTCTGTTACCTGCCAAACAGGATCCTCCCATTATTAAAAGCAAGAACATGGAGTTTATTTCCACTAAAATCTGTTTTTGTTTTTGTCGTGTTTCATTTTTGATCCAGACATCGATGAATGCCAGGAGAACAACGGAGGCTGTGACCACTTTTGCCGAAACACAGTGGGTTCTTTTGAGTGCAGCTGCCAGAAAGGCCATAAACTTCTCACAGATGAGCGCACATGTCAAGGTCAGTGACTGACACCTGTCAAATGCAGAGAAAGTTACAAACACATCACTTTGGAGTGTCCGGAACGAAGCGGCTATGAATGTAGAATTTATTTATTCCATCATCGTGGGATTACATAGTCCTGGAATTTAGCTTGTTTTGTCACTAAGTCATATCCAAATATATGAATTAAATAATAAAAATGTCATATCAAATTGCAAATTGAATTCTCAATTGAGAATTACTTTAAATTATGGGAGAAAAAAACAAACAAACTTCCATTGATGTGAGCTAATTCAATCTGATCCAATAAAGTTCTGAATTACTGGTATAGAAATATTTGTTCCTGGGAGTCAGATCATGGGATTTGGTAAACTGGATCACTCTAATTTTCAAAGTTTTGGCCTTAAAGGGTAACCAAACAGGGCAGTTGGAGTCTGACTCAATTTTTCATCCAGGATTTGAAAATGACAAAAAGGGGCGGGGCTAGTGGAGCCAGATTGAGCGGAGGTGTGGATTAGATCTCCAGTTGACATTGAAATATGTAGTTTTTTCATGATGGTAGATTTTTATAATTTGTTGCTTATCTGATTTTTTTTTTGTATGTGTTATAGAGAGTTTTCCTTTCTTTGTACAGCACTTTGATGTGTTTTTAATGGGAAATGGGTGTTCTTACTTCACTTTATCAAGTTTATCATTTTTCTGATTAGCTGAGGAAATGCAAAATTAGGATTTTAATGCATTCTCTTGAACAGTTTCGTCTCACAATGTTTCAGTGTATGATGTCATCTATTTCTGGGAGTTGTGGCAGATTATTTGTGTGGAATGTTTGGGTGTCCCTCAGACATAGACGAGTGTTCCTTTGAGAGGACCTGTGATCACACCTGCATCAACTACCCAGGCAGTTTCCAGTGTTTGTGCAAGAAGGGGTATGTTCTCTACGGCCTCACCCACTGTGGAGGTGAGTGTCTGTCACTGACTCACACACACATAGCCTGGTCATAGTTAGCTTCATCTGCTTCATGTGCTTCGGGACAGATATTGATGAGTGCAGCATCAATAATGGGAGCTGTGAGTACGGCTGCATCAACACACAGGGCAGCTATGAGTGTTTGTGTCCACTTGGCATGAAACTCCACTGGAACAAGAAAGACTGTATTGGTGAGCAGCACCTCTTTGTTACTTTTAGTTTAGAACTTTTACTGCCAATCCTCATCTAAATATGAAGTGTTTATGTGTCGTATATGTTCCTCAGAGGCTGTGAAGTGTCTTCCCAATGGAAAGCCAGCACCCAGAGCTCAGCTGACGTGCACAAAAAGCGCCGGGGCAGAGGTGTGCTCGCTGTCGTGCCCCTCCAACGCGCTCTTCCTCGCAGGTAGACCCAAAGACTTGAATGTGTGATGTAGTGCTCTGAAGTTACTCCCTGGAATTATTATTAATCAATAGAAACCAGTTTTGTTTGAGATAGTACATAACAAAGCATTATGAAGTATTTGGACCTTTTTACAAACAAAACATTTTTCTTTAAATTACAACTTTAAAGTTGTAAATTTACAAGAATAAGTTCTAACTGTTAAACTAAGAGAAATTATGTATATTATGATTTTAAAATTAAGTGGCTAAATTTCTGGTTAACAAAATCATAAATTTATGACCCTAAAAGTTGCAAATCTGCAAGTTTTAAACACTTAAATTTAATAGAAAAAAGTCATAAATTTATTTTAAAAAAAGCATCAAAGTTGTCTGTTAATCAGAATTTCTGGAGAGGTTTTCTAAAACAAAGACATTCTGAACCTTTTTGCAACTAAAATCAAATAAATATAAAGAAAAGTAATATTGCAATATTTAAAGTCATAATTTTATTTTTTTCTTGTAAGGTTATAGCTTTAAATCTTGTAATATTTCTTTTTTTTTTTTTTTAACCCCAAATACTCTGTCGTACTAAAGAATCTTTACACGGCACAAGATTTTTTACATTAGGGCAGAGTTAGGGCAAAACAAAAAAAAAAAAAGAACCGTATTCATAAAGCTTCCATATTTATGACGTTTGCCCATGTAGAGGTGCAAGTTGGGTGTTAAAAAACATTTGAATAAATTCAAGTGTTTATCTTAATACCTTGTTTTAATTCAACTCTGTCAGATACTCTAAAAGTTACTCCTTAAGCTTCCTTACAATCCCACTTTGGTTGGTTTCTTGGTATCAAAACGTTCAGCTCATTCAGGACATCATTCTTTTAACTTTTAGTTTTGATATATTTTACAGTTTTTAAGATTTTACACAATTTATGCAGTTTTTCAGCTCCATCAAAAATGAATGGGAAACTGTTTTAAATCCTTCAAAAACTTTGTGCGCTTTTTAAATTTAAGTAGTCTGGTTATCAAAACATTTAAGACATTACTTTTGTAATTCGAATCTTTTACACATTTTTATTTTTATTTTCACTTTATGCGATTTTTCAGCTTGCTAGATATTAGTATCAAAACATTCACAACGTTCAGAACATTCATGGTTGCGCTTTAATTAATTAACAAAAGTAGTAACAAGTTGCACTTTTTCATAAATTATACAGTTTTTGAAATTTTGTGCATTTTTTCTCCTCCCAGAAATATTTCAAATTTTCAAATTGAATGCAACCTTGGTATCAAAATGCTTATGACATTCATGCTTGTACTTTTAGGATTCACAAATTTTACGTTACTTTTTTTAATTTTTATTTTTTTAAGTTTGATTTTTTCCAAAAAAATGTTAAAAGTCTTTCCACAATTTTAAAACTTATTATAATTATTGCAATTTTTAAGAAATTCTTTAAATACTTTGAGTGCTTTTGGAACCTATGCAAGTTTGGTATCAAAATATTCAGCACATTCAGGAGATTCATATTTGTACTTTTAAAATTCACAAATTTTAAGTTTTTTCAAAAAAATGTTAAAATTCTTTACGCACTTTTAAAACTTACACAAATGTGGAGTCAAAACATTCACCACGTTCCAGACATTCATCCTTATACGTTTGGTATTTATACATTTTACGCATTTTAAAATTTAACTTAGTCATTACAATTTTTTCAAGAAATTCTTTAAATACTTTGAGCGCTTACAGTTTTTGAAATTTTTTGAAAAAGTTGCAATTCTTTTCAAGAATTTTTTTTGTGTATTTTTAAAACAAATGCAAAATTGGAGTCAAAACTTAAACAACTTCCAGATATTCATCCTTTCACGTTTGGTATTTATACTTTTTATGTATTTTAACATTTTACACAATTTTTTTTTTTTTTTTTTAAAGAAATTCTTCAAATTCTTTGTGCACTGTTGAAACTTTGGTATCAAAACATTCAACACATTCAGGAGATTCATGTTTGTACTTTTAAAACTTTTCAAAGCATCTTCCGCCACCACATTTATAAAGCATCTCACTAGAATTATTGGATGGTAATGCAACTTTTTTAGCCTGAACATAATTTTTATTCATCTTAAATAAGCTGGAATTTCCACTTCTCTGTGTCTCTCCAACACCTTCTCTGTTTCCTCTGTTCTCCGTCACTCTGTATTTTTTTCATCTCGCTTTCAAAGTAAACTTCTTTTTTGGATCGTGATTTCAGTAAAATACCTTTAAAAGACTATCAGTTGGGGTTGTGAATTACAAGGAAAGTATTTTTTATCCAGAAGAAAATGGAAGACGACTAACATGCTTTTTTGAAAAATAAATATTGGCAAAAATGATTGAATATTAGCAAATCAAATATCATTGAGTCTGCCTTTAGAGGGATTTTTTTAATCAAAATAAGGAGTTGAATGTAACAAATGTTCCTGTTGTTCCCGGTCTGGTAACACCCTCCACCAGATGCAGCTCCTTCATCGTCCACTGACACTCGAATTGAGGGTGTTTGCGTTGGTTGTTGCTGTATTTCTGAACTCTTCGGGGTAGCGGGGCTCTTGGCTCGGCTTGATGTTGTTTTTTTTCACTCTGCAAGGCTTTCTTGGCTTCACCCGTTCCACCAGTCTGGCCACGACCCCAGCCCCTTCCCCTGTGATATTGCCTAACAGGCATTCGTGAATTGATTGCATACTTTAATCATGCCGTTTCCCCCAAAGCGCGGCTTTTTCTCAGTTTTACTTGGCATCTATTGTGTAAGAATGAAGGATAGCTCTTTGGCATGAAGTGATATATTAGTTTTTCTGCCTTTTGGAGAACATTTTGATTTTAAAGGGAGGGGGTCATGAATTCCTGCGGATAAACGAAGCCTGGGTTCGTATTTAATCAGCGGATTTTTATGATTTCCAAAAGATTTCTAGTTTTCAATTCATTCTAAAATGCATCATTTACATATGAAATAAGGGGAAAGACCAGATTTATAGATCCTTTATTTTGACTATATATTACAATTCTGACAGGAACTAATATAACATTGTCCACGATGGTTTATTAATGCAACAAATTTACATATTTCACATGTTTTTTTTTTTTTAACATAGTGCGCTGTTTTGTTTCCTGCAGACTCGGAGAACAGCTACACACTGAGTTGCGGCGTTCCCATCCAACCAGGGAGACCGCTCCAGAAGAGGAACGTCACATCTACTCTACCAACCTGTGCTGGTAAGGGGAACAGAGGGTGTCAGTGAGATTTAAGGTTTGCAATGCAGTTTTTTTCTGCATCCATCTTAATAATTTTTGCAGCAATAGTATTTCGCTTTAATAAAAAATAGGAGAAGAAAAATAATTTAGGAAGTCGGTCATTGCTTTGGGAATGTGAGTGTTGGTGTGAGGCTTTGGGTAAAAAGTGGAATTTAAGCAAATATCCTCCACGAATTACCCCTCCTTTTAAGTCAGGTCGGACTTAAAAGTCTCGACCTTTGGGGTGAAGATCGAAACACACGGATCGGATGCTGATTAGGAGAAAATGATACACAATAATAAACTGCATTTAGATATTTGTTATTTAACGTACCTCAACAGCATTAAAATCCTCCCCAGCCTTGATTAAAGATGATTACGTGTCAGAATATATCTGCATTGGAGCCAACAGGTAAGATGGCGCCGATGGTCATGGCACGCCGTCTGTCTGTCGCTCAACACTTTATGGTGTTATCATTTTTAATATGGCTGGATCTAAACTCTTCTCTTCACCCGGCGTCTCCGGCTTTTCGTTTGGATCCGGTTTGCGTGGGAGTACCGCCGTTTCTGCGTCGGACACCCTCAGGCGTCGGCGGGGGAAGCGAAGCGGGAGACTCGTTTGCCTTCGTGCCTGCTGTCCCAGCTCTTGGGCCGACGTGTCCCACGCTTAGACCCCTGGAAGCGGTCTGTTTGCCCCGTGGAGATTCCTTTCGCGTCCGAAGTCGCGCCGGATTCCCGCGGTCGGAGCGGCACGTTTGGGAAGAAAAGCAACTCATTGAATCTCGTGAGACGCTTTGCTGCTGAGTCATCACCAGAGACCCCGGACCCGCCGTCGACACCACGGAGGTTTGGATTAATCAATGCTCGATCTGTCATGAACGAAACTTTTATCTTGAAAGACTTTTTTGACGCACAGAAGCTGGATTTTCTGGGCATTGCAGAAAGCTGGATCCCTCCTGCCCAGAAAACTGTGTGTGTTTTAATCTGCAGTATTATTTGACTTTGATCTACTATTGATGATTGTCCTTAAACCTGCTCCTGTCAGATGGGCGGGGCTTGGACGAAAGCTGCTGAATTTTCTGCTTTATTTTCACTGGAGTTGCCGACTTTATACTCATCCCCGATCACCACAGATTCTTTCCTCTCTCAGTTTGATCTGCTGTGCTCTGAAATCTTGAATGAGATTTCCCCCCTCACCGTCAGAAAACCAAAGCACACATCTGAGCGCTGGATCTCTGAGGAAATCCAAGGCTTGAACGGAAGATGTTCTGAGGAATAAACTGTACGTCTACAATGAAGCTGTAACAAAAGCAAGGAGACAGTTTTACTCTAATATTATCTCCCCTGCTTCGGGTGATCAACGGATCCTTTTTAATACTTTGGGATTTTTATTGGACTCAGGTGGAAGTGGAAACTCTATGGACAGCTCTGTGGAAAATTGTTTATGGACAAGGTTGCTGATATCAGGTCCTCTCTTACGCATGTTCCACTTACTCTCCACCAACTCCATCGACACTGGTAGCTAAACTTGATTCATGTTCACTGGTGTCTCTGATTGAAGTAGAAAGAGTGGGATCACGGCTTAAACCTCTTCCTCTCATGATGTTCTGCCAGCTTGGGTTTTTAAAAAAATCTTTTCAGTGTTGGAACCATCAGTTTTAACTATTTAAACACTAGTCTGGAGTCCACTCAGGTTCAACTAAGTTTTCTACTAAGGCCGATTTCCCATCTCCCTTTTTGTGCTAAAGTCCTGGAGAACATTGTATATAAACAGTTGATCACCCTTTTAAATGCACATGACATTCTGGAACCTTTCCAGTCGAGGTTTAGGTCTGGACACAGCACAGAACCGCACTTTCAAAAAATCTTAATGATGTTTCAATAGCAACAGATGCGGATCTGGTTGTTCTTTTATTATTAGATTTTTCTGCAGCTTTCCACACAGCTGATCATGAGATTGGTCGGTTAGAACAATGGGCGAGGCTTTCGGGGAAGCTCTACAGTGGTCCCCCAGGGGTCGGTTCTGGGGCCTTTGCTATTTTCTATTTCTTTGCTGCCATTGGGAGTGTTGTTTCTGAAGCATGAGGTGGATTCCGCCTGTATGCTGACGACTGTCAGATTTATGTCCCTATATGTAAGGGGCCCGACTGCACCATTAAAACGATTATCGACTGCCTTGCTGAAGTCAAGCTGTGGATGTCGGCAAACTTTCTCGGCCTCAATGAAAACAAAACTGAGGTAATTGTGTTTACCCCTAGTGGCGGAACGGACCATGACATCGATCTCCTCTCTCTTGCCCCTTTTGAGCAGTCTGTGGTCACAAGCTTGGGTGTCAAACTTGATGCAGCTCTGAAACTCACCTCTGAATAAATGCAGTGACCAGGTCCTGCTTTTTTCAGATGCGACGTCTGACAAGGATTAAATCTTTTATCTCAAAACAGAACCTTGAAATTTTCACCCATGCTTTTATGCTGTCCAGACTAAACTGTTGCAGCTCTTTATATGCTGGGTTACCTAAAGCTTCAATAGCCAGGCTGCAGCTGGTCCAAAATGCAGCAGCTAGATTTATTTGTGGGGCAAAATAAAGGTGACTTGTTTTTACTTTTAATTCACTGGCAGGTACGGAACCTCCTTATCTCTCCAGTCTGGTTTTAAAATACTCCCCCACAAAGTCCTTACTCTCTGCAGACCAGTGTATGGTACTGGTTCTCAGAACCAAACATATGTTCCAGGGGGGATCGTGCTGTTGCTGTGCTGGCCCCTAAACTATGAACCAGTTGCCACCAGCTATTATAGAGATCACACGCTTGGAGGGTTTTAAAGCTCAATTGTTCCTCCATTTCAGCCTTTTACCATCAGCCTTTTTATTCTATTTTTTGTTGATTTTATCTGTTTTAAAATTATTTTACATGGTTTTTTGCTTTTTAGTCTTTTTATTAATTATTATTGCACAATGCTCTGTGTTTTTTTCAGTGTACAGCACTTTGGGCCTCCTTGACTGGTGGTGGAAGGTGCTTTATAAATCAATAAATGAGAAATGATCTAAAAAATGTGCTCTCAAGATTGAACACACAACACTTGTAGTGTATGCAATCGGCAGGTTATCTGGCTGCATTTTTGGCATGGAAAAACAAATTGATCTTCATACCCGACAAGAAACTTGAATCTCAAATTAAGGAATTACGCAGACTTGATATCTGGTTCTAAATCCTCCCTGATTTCCTAATGATTATCTCAGCCCTGAAGCAAATACTCTCCTGATAGTTTTTCAAATGAGTGAAATTGTTCTCTCATGGCCTGGGAAGCTTTAGTTTGGATTTTTCTCCCAGTTTTCCTTAAACCGGTCCAGAAGCTCACAGTGATCGCTACAAAATAAACATTTTTAAAATTTCTGTGGAATGGCAGCCAAACAAGTGCATTCAGACAGCTTCAAAAGAAGAAACGGAATTTTTCGTCTGGGCAGTTGTTTTTGTTTTTATTTTTTTGATAGTTGTTACTGAATAGGGGCCGACACATCCGAGTAGGACACCCCTGACCTTTAGGACCAGAATATGTCCCGTGGAGATGGGGACGGATTTAGTGAGTGTTAAGTTTCAGATCTCTGGCTTAAACTTAACCCACAGATGGATTTTTCAGGACACATCCAAATAAAAGGGGGGTCTGAAGTGAGGATTTTTGGATATCTGGAGAAAACTCAATCCTTCTAAAAAAAATTGTTCATATTAATCTTGTCTCTGGTGCTAGGGGCCCAGGTGGCACTCCTTCAGGACGTGGTCGGGGTGGCTGACATTGAGTTGACCGGTGGGGGGAATTGCCTTCAACTACTATTCTGCCTTTATTTCTGGGGCTCTAGTGGTCACTGCTACCTTGCCTTTGGTGTCTTCATATGGGGTGACCAGTAGAACACAAGCACGGAGCGCACTGAGCTGGGACAGGTGCCAACTCAACTTTGCACAAAGAGTATGCGTGATGGAATGATCTGTGTTTGTTTGTTTGTTTTGCATACGTTTATGTGTGTGAACTGTTTTGTTTTTGTTTTGGCTAGTATTGCTAGCATACCCACTGAATCCCCACTTAATCCAATGCAGGTGGGGTCACCACGGAAACTGTGGACAAACCATTTGGGACCCACATTTTCTACCACTTTTAAACCATATGGGGCCCACTTGGCTTTGCTGGATGGGGTAACCCTTCCAGAGGGTCATCTGGACCCCACAAGACTTCTTTTTCCAATGATTGTCAATCTTTACTGGAGTTCAATGACAGACATGAAATCTTGCCACCTTTTCATGGAAGGGCAAAAGCCTGAATGTAAGGGTGGGGTCATCTGGACCCCATAAGTGAGTACGAGGGTTAAAGTGGTATTTAAACAACTAGTGCACTGAAAAATAGAGTTTTTCCTGATAAATCAAGCCAGCTTCATTGATCTGAAGGTCCACAAAGTTAATTCTGGTCAGGTTCCTACAGAAGCTGCATTCTTTAACAAAATATGTTGATGTCTAATATTGAAAGTTCTCCTACAGCGAGATATCGCTCACTTACTGAAGTTCTGCAGATTTTTTTCTCGTTGTGGGAAAGTTTTTCTTGGTTCTCGTGTCTGGTTTGTGGGCAGGACGGTTCTGGAAATGTGTATCTCAGCAAATATGAGGACATTTTTGAAATGCTGGAATAAAAATCGAATCGAGGGATTTGGTAATCTGGATCACTTTTATCATCCTTTATAAATGTTTCTAATGTCTGCTTTTAAAGATACACTGGCGCCCCCCATCAAGCACAAGACCAGGTTCAAGATCAAAGACGCCAAGTGTCACCTGAGACCTCGCAACAAGGAGAAACATAGAGAGATATCCAAGCAGATTGTATCAGGTAAAGAAAATATGTCATGAAGTGAAGTATTTTATCAGTCTCTAATGAGCTTCCATTAAAATCTATTTTTGTTTTTTTGTCTGGAAGGAGGCCAGTTTCCATGCACCGATGACTGTCAGGTCACATTTGTCAATCTCAAGTGTGATTCCTCAAAACGGCGCCGTAGAGGGCGCAAGTCTCCTTCCAAAGAGGTTTCTCTCATCACTGCTGAGTTTGAAATGGAAATGAACGAGGAGGAAGCCTCAGGTGTGTCCCTTTTCAAGTCCAAACAAAACAACAAATCAATCATATTTTTCTTCATGAATCAGAGAGTGTCATGTTTCTTTAGATGTGTGCAATGTGGATTGTGTGAGGGCAAAGATGAAGGTGAAGCTGCAGAACGCCATGCGCACACTGAGGAAGTCCATCAACAAGCAGCAGTTCTACATCCAGTTTTCTGGGACGGAATACGAAGTGGCCCAAAAACCGTCCAGGATTACTGACGGAGCGGAAATCTGCAGCACAGGACAAGTATTTCGGGATGAAAAATGTGGTAAGAGCGGAGTCTGATTCGTTACCTCGACACTGCTGTCCTGCTGAAAGCCACAGACAGTTCACTCTTTCGCTGCCCCTCAGTGAGCTGCGGTGTGGGGACATTTTACAGCGGGGAGCAGGAGCAGTGTGTCCCGTGTCCTCCAGGAACATACCAGGACACTGAGGGTCAGCTGTCCTGTGAGCCGTGTCCTAGCACAGACGGACAGGGCATTGTTGGGGCCAAGAATGTTTCTCAGTGTGGAGGTAAATCACCTTTCTTCGCTTGTTTTTGCCAAAGATTAAGTTTGATTCATTCATTTGCATCCTGTCACACCAATTTCAGATTATCGTCACATATTGAAGCACGGTTAACCCTAGAGCACTATCGCTGATTTTCACCAGAACAAAAGTATTTACATGATGTTGCATTTTTCTGAGTGTCATGAGTCCTCGAGTAACTCTCACGTGTCCCAGGAATGGGTGGACCAAAGACCAAGTGTCCAGTTTCATTATTTATTTTTTTAGATTTTTTTTTCTTCTCAAATTCCTCATTTTTCAGTCATTTTCAAGCCTGTGTTTAGGATCTTCCTATGTATATATTTTCCATTTTGTTACATAATAAAAATTAACTACAGTAGTTTATCATGTGTTTTCATAGTTTGAACAATTTTTTGTGAGAAATACTTTTTATTGGGTATATTATATTGGGTAAAGGCTCGCGCCGTGTAGCGGGCCGCAAACGATCCATGTCAATTCTGGCAGGGAGTTACATCAATATGAGGAAATCCATGACAAAATCCAGTTTATTTTCAAATTATAACCAATTTTTCACAATAAAACACCGGGATTGACATATGGGATCATGTAGAGAAGAAAAAAAAACACACAATCACAACACATGCACACACACACTCACACTTGTGTCTCAACAACAGATAAATTAAAAAAGTGGAGGCTTATGAACTGTTTGCTTCTTCTTGGCAGAAACATGAGGTCCTGTTTTTAGGACGTACTCACGATGGCAAAAACAAAAAAAGCTCAAGCAGGAGCGCCTGTCGACCGTCGGGAAAGATGCGCGTCTGCTGGGAATTCAGAAGAGAGCAATTTGCGGCCCCTTCACGTCCAGTGTGAACTTAGCATAAGCCGAGTCCGGTACCGCGTCTAGAATCAGTACCGGATCAGGAACCGATACTGGTTCACATCTGGTACCAGTACTGATTCACGTCCGGTATCGGGCTGAGTTTAGGGTTTGCAGGCTGGAAGTTGGGGAGCCTTGATTTAATTGGAACAGCCAGCACATCAAAAAAAATGTGTAGAAGCGTCAAAAAAACAAAACAGTTCAGCGGCCTTGTGGGAGAGTGTCTGCCCTGAGACTGGATGGTCGTGAGTTCAAATCCCGGCCAAGTCATACCATTATTGCTGTCCCTTGAGGTGCCCACACGAACCACAGGGGAACTCCGAGGTCAACACATTCTTACTCCCAACTCGTTATATATGGACATTTGTTTTGGGCCCTCTCTGTGTCACTTTTTTACATTTTGGGTGTCCCAAACTAATTGCTTTTTGATGTGCTGGCTGTTCCCATGAAATCAGGGGTCCCCAACCTCCAGGCCACCAACCGGTACCAGCCCAAGAGCCCCTTGGTACCGGGCCACAGACGGGGGAAAAAAATACATACGCTAATTAGGAGTCTCCAAACCTCAGGACAGGGACTGGATCCGGTACCCAAACCCGATCTGGTACTGTGTCTCGAGAGTTTGGGACCCGACAAATTGGGGACACCCAAAACATCAAAAAGTGAAGCAGAGGGGGCCCGACCCACACGTTCATATATGAATAGTTGGGAGTGAGAATGCGAAGGCGAGACACACCTGCGCATCAAAATTTGGTCACACCTCTCTATGATCGTATGGGTTCACCCCAGTATGGATGAAAACGACCAAAGCACTCTTCTACGAACAAATACATCAAACAATTTACTATTCTTAAATATTTAACTTAACCAGTTGATGGCTGTTTGACATTTTGTTGTGACATTTTCACAACAGCGCCAGATATCAGTGCATACCTAAAGGATAACTTATATTTTCTCCATGTTAGTCTTCTTTATCTTCAGAGTAATAGATTGTTTGGTAAATAGAAATTCATTAAGAGAATTAGGGTTTTTTTTTCTTTTTTACTAAAGCGAGCAGGGATTCCATCAGGTTTTTCTGCTAAATGACTGTGTTTAGACAAATGGAAGAATAAAGGCGGGTCGTTTGTTCTTATCTGTTCTACAGGTCAGTGTCCAGCAGGTCAGTTTTCTTCTGATGGGTTTCACCCCTGCCAACCCTGTCCACAGGGTACTTACCAGCCAGAACCAGGCCGAGTTCTGTGTTTTCGATGTGGAGGAGGTCTCATGACTAAGAATGAAGGATCTGTCTCATTCAGAGACTGTGAGGCCAAAGGTTTGTTATTCTACAGTTCTTAGCACAATCATTTATAGGAATTTAAGACTTGCTGGTTTCAAAGTACTTATGAGTTAGTTGTTTTAATAGCTTTTTGATATGTTTGAAGTGTGTCTCTGCAGGTAGTCAAGTCATATTATTGTATAGCAATGAAAAAAACATGATTTTCATTCAGTACCCAGACATCTTCAGAAATACCTGTTTTTCTTCTGATATCTTAAGCCTAAATTAATCCAGAACATTCATTTTGGATTAATCTTTTAAAAGATCAAACTGTTAGTACCTTTATATCTTAGATTTATTTTTCTTTTTGGCTCCAGTTTAAATGTTTTCTCATTGTTTGGATTTAATCTTTGTCAAGTTGTTACTTTGAAAGTTTTGGAAAAATTTGATTATTTGGGGGTAATTTGTTCCTTTTTTAGTGTTTCAGTTGTTTAGTTTGTCTGTTTTTTTCTAGTGCACTGTGCTCCTGGACATTACTACAACTCCACCACCCACCGCTGCATCCGGTGTCAAGCTGGGACTTACCAGTCCGAGTTTGGGCAGAATTACTGCATCACCTGCCCGGGGAATACTACAACAGACTTTGATGGTGCCACAAATGTTTCCCACTGCAAAAGTAAAGCTCCTTAGCTTCTAAAAGCCGTTGTACCTCGTGCTGTTTCAAGGGTTGTTATTATAGTTCTTTGCAAACTTCCCAGATCAGCTGTGTGGAGGGGAGTTGGGCGAGTTCACGGGCTACATCGAGTCTCCTAACTACCCTGGAGATTACCCGTCGAATGTGGACTGCGTCTGGACCATCAACCCTCCACATAAGAGGCGGATCCTCATTGTGGTGCCGGAGATCTTTCTTCCTATTGAAGATGACTGTGGAGACGTACTAGTCATGAGAAAAAGTGGTAAGAAGAGACTTCTACTTTTTAAAGTACTTTAATGAAATCCTCAAAATGTGTAATGTGTACAAATCAGGAACATGTTTAATGCGCAGTACATGAATTTAGGATATTCTTCCATAGATATTTCATAATTGAACCAAAGTTGTACAGTCAAAATTATCCTTTTTTTCCAAGACGTCTACCTAAACTTTATATATATTATTATTATTTAGAACTATCAAAACATATTTTTGAATTATTACATAATAAAGTGGGGCAAAAAAATATTTAGTCAGCCACCAATGGTGCAAATTCTCCCACTTAAAAAGATGAGAGAGCCATGCACTGCAAAAAGTCTGCTTCAAAAAAACGAGAAAAAATATACAAAAATCAGGTAAATAGTGCTTAAAAAATAAAAAAAATGATCTGCCAACAGAACAAGAAAATTTGGCTTTAAAGACTTTTCCAAACAAGTAAAAATATCTAACCTCCCAGGAACCACAGATATCTTAAAATGAGTATATTTATCATTAATATTAAGCTCATTTTAATTAATATTTTTTATTAATTTTCTCAAAATGTTCAAACTTTTTCGTTAATTAAGTGTAAGATTATCTTGACAATATGCCAACCACTGGGGATCTGTTTCTTGAAACCAGCCAAATATACTAAAAACTTTTCTCATTATACATGATAATTGACTTGAAATTCTCGAATTAAGGAAAACTTGTATGTTGTAACTATTGAGAATCTACTATTGAGAATCTATTTTCAAGTGTGTAATAGGTAATAAAATAGGTAATAAAAATAAAATCTTAGTAACACGCCTTAATATCTTATTGAGAGTACCAAAACTCTTAAAATAAAGGGAATTATCTGGCGTAAAATCTACTAAGTGAGAAGAATTATCTTACCATTAAAAAATAAACATGTATATTCTTGTTTCAAGATAGTTAAATTTCACTTTTTGCAGTGTGTAATTGTCATCATAGATATACCTCAACTATGAGAGATTGAAAAAAAACAAAAAAACTGACTGTTACAGCTAAAACAAAGTGTTAGTTAGCGTTAGCCATAATTTTGTTAGCAGCACATAAATAAACAAAGTCCAAAACCACTAAACTTTAGCCATGTTAGCGTATTTACAATAAATGGTTAATGGCGTGTATGTATAGTGCTTTTCTATCTTCCTTGAAGACCTCACTTACCCATTCACCCAGTTACACACATTCACACAATAACACCCAACCTTGTTCAGATCACATAAAAAAAGACTGATACTGCAAAAAAACACTATTGTGACTATGCTAACTTCCAACCTTGTATAGGTTAAAGAAAAAAAAACAGCACTTCACATTATCTATGTTAGTGTATTTACAATACCCAACCTTGTTTGAATATGTAAAAAAGGAGACTGACATCGCTAAAACAAATGTTACTGTGACTATGCTAACTCCTAGCCTATTCAGAGGCATGCTAATAACACGTTAGCTGTGTTAGTATATTCCAAATAACACCCAGCCTTGTTTGGATCAAGGTTGTAAAAAACACAGACTGATGTCGCTAAAGAAAACAATATTGTGACCACGCTAACTCCGAACCTTGTACAAACACTTTAATACAACACAGTTTGGCACTGCTACAAGTTAGCTGCGTTAGCACATTGAAAATAACACCAAGCCTTGTTTGAATCAAGTAACAAACAGACTGATGTCGCTAAAGAAAGCATTATTGTGAGTATGCGAACTCCCAACCTTTTAACAACACTTAAAAACAACACAGTTCAACACAGCTACACGTAGGGCTGGGCGATAAAACGATAATTATTGATATCGCAATAGAACATTTTTTCGATAGAAGAATGAGTCTATTGCAATAGACTTTAATTTTGAAGGGTCCGGAAATAACACTTGCTAGCGAACAGTTTCTCCTATTTGACAAGTAAAAGTTAGAGAGTTAGTCGCCACAGGGCGAGTAAGTGTTTGTATCTAATGATTTTGTTTATTAGCTCTCATTTCTGTCATTTTTTGGACTCCACTCCGCGTCCTTCGTCTGCATGAAAGGTAAAAAACGCGCACGAGTCGACTTCTACCAGCAACCCCCGCTGCCACTGCGTACCTCGCACCCCGCCCGCTGTATTACAATCATTGTCTGTCCACGCAGACTGCATTTGGCGTCCAATTAATTTATTGTACACTGCCACAAAGTGTTCAAATATAGTTATTTTGTTTATATCATGATAAATATCGTTATCGCGCAATATGTAAAAAGCTATATCGTGATATAAAAAAATCCCATATCGCCCAGCCCTAGCTACACGTTATCTGCGTTAGCGTATTCATAATAACACCCAACCAAGCAATATTGTGACTATGCTAATTCTCAACCTTAGCCTGAACACAAAAAAACACAGGAAACACAGTCCAACATCACTACAAGTAAACCATGTTAGTGTATTTACAGTAATACCCAACCATGTTTGAACATGGAAAACACAGTCTAAAACATTAATAAAACACAGTTCAACACAGCAACAAGTTAGCTGCGTTAGCTTATTCAAAATAACACCCAATCTTGTTTAAATTATGTAAAAAAGCACTGCTAATATTCCTAAAGGAAAACAATATTGTGACTATGCTAACTCTCAACCTTGTATAAACACTTAAATACAACAGAGTTCGACACAGCTACACATTAGCTGCGTTAGCGTATTCAAAATAACACCCTACCAAGCATTTAAACAGAACCATGTATCTCTCAAAATTGATTAAAAATCAGAAAACCCAATCAGAATTAATCCATAAAATGCATAAGGTCTATTATCGTTTTTTTGTAAAAAAAAAAAAAAAAAGCATTGAGGTGGAAAATATGTTAATAGGAAATGTGATTGTCTCTTTTAATTTTTCATGAACACTTGACATGACTGATAACTCCTGTTTAACTCACTTTTTAGTATTCTACATTTATTGAACATAAACTGAATATTTTTAGACTAAAAGCCACACGAAAATCCCTCAGTTCTCTCATAACTCAACAGAGTGCCTTACAGTCTGGTTTACCTTATGCTTTTTTACTGACTCAACACAAATTTTCTCATAAAAAAAATTTTATTTCAAGGACAAAGGAAATAGAACACTGTATAACATCATCACAACTCTATCTTGTGGATTTCTAAAGTATTGTAACGAAAAGTTTTACACTTTTTCCACTTTTCCTCCAGCGCTGCCCACGTCCATAACCACGTATGAGACATGTCAGACCTATGAGCGGCCCATTGCCTTCACTTCTCGCTCACGCAAGCTGTGGATCCAGTTCAAGTCGAACGAAGTCAACAGTGGCAAAGGCTTCCAAGTTCCATATGTCACGTATGATGGTAAACTTTTCTATGAGTCCCGCTTGGTTTTGTAGTTGTCTCCTTTTTCATACACCCTTCCTTGTTTAGTTATTTGTCTTCTCCTTCTTGTGTCCCAGAGGACTATCAGAAGCTCATAGAGGACATAGTGCGAGACGGACGGCTGTACGCCTCTGAGAACCATCAGGAGATACTAAAGGTACTGATGATGTGTGTGAATGTACACTACAGAGCAGCTGCTTATGGCCATTAGTATGGAGAGAAAATAGACTCACTCCGATTTCAGGGTGCATAGTTCTTGATTTGTGCATAATTTTGTATTTGTACGTGTGTATGTTTTAAAAACGTTTACTTTTTTATATTCATTATCAGGAATATCTGTTTAAGAAAATGGGAAAATTTTCACCAGAAATGATTCACAATCTAAGTTTAAAACGGCTCATAAGAAAACTCTGATGACCCAGCATTCTGGTAGTACTCGAACGCATCACTCAGGGAGACGTGAAAAGTGTTTCACGATGGAGTATTTTTGTGTGTAATTAGTTTCAAGTTGTTGTAATTATAATTTATGTGTGTGTAAATTGTATTTTGTAATTTTTTTACTTTTACACAAAACATATTATATGAGTTACGGATCAAGAATACACACAAATCTGAGTGAGACTATTTTCTCTCCATACATTAGGGATTCTTTCATTAATTGGTGCATTAATGGACCCACTAACCTGGTATTCGTTACCCTCACCATCAGCTCACTAAGCCATATCTTCTTTAATAATCAGGAAAAGTACTTTTCAGAGCAGAAACAGTGCCAGATTATGTGGGATTTTGTTGTTGATGTGTTGTGCCTATTTGATCCCTTTCAGGACAAGAAACTGATAAAGGCCCTGTTTGACGTTCTTGCCCACCCCCAGAACTACTTCAGATACACAGCAGCCGAGTCCAAAGAGATGTTCCCCCGCTCCTTCATCAAGCTGCTACGCTCCAAAGTAACTAGGTTCCTACAACCCTATTAACCCCAGGAAGCCTCGTCTTCCTGCTAAAGACCGATTCAACCTGCATCATTCCATATTCAAGAAACAGAAAAACGTTAGCCTAAACCCCCAGAATCTTCTACCCCCAATGTGGTGACTAAGAAGACTTGATCATCCGTATTTGTCTCCCCGCTTGCTTGTCACGTTCAACATTTAAACCTTTCCTTGGAATTTAGCTTTATTCAAGCAAGATTTGACCAATATTGTTCAAGGTTTGGTTTTTGGGGATCAGAAAACATAGAAATGTTTATTGTTAATGTGAGGAAAGAGACAAAGAATAGTTTTTTTTTTTATATCCATGTCTAGCTGTTCACTGTTTTAGTACTTTGAAGTTCATTTGATTTACAATTGATTGCACTTTCTGCAAAGTATTTAAGTAAGTGAAAAAAGTTTTAGTTCTGTCTGCTGTACATCTCCTCTTCAACTGCTATGATGTATAAATCATATATTGTGGGATTTCTAACTCAATCGGTTCATGCCGAGGGGAATCGAGGTTACCAGCTAAATACCATGAATCTGTTGTCTCAAAATCCCATGATTTTGTCAGAAGGTTGTCCCTCTTGTGTTGTTTTGGAACCCGTCTTACAGTAACGTACCACATTAGTCCATATCATGAGAAAATAGAAACCGACAGATCAAATAGTGATCAAATCTTGCTTTTTTTTTCTCTCTTCCCGTCATTTGCTACATTTTTTATTGCGATCTCCCCTCCCTCCCTCCCCATGCGTTTCATTTTTTTTTTTCTTTTGCCCAGCTTTTGTTCTGTATTGTGTTGTTTTGTATAATTTATATAGAACATGCCATAACTTTCAGAGGCCCGTGTCACAGAAGTTGTTCATAATCAAAAAAAAAAAGACGTGTTTCTATTCAGAAAAGGGACGGTCCCAGAAGAAGTACGCAACTGCATCCCGATTCGCCAAAAAAAAAAAAAAAGTGAAGACAGTTGGTGCACTGCAAACATACAAACGTTCCAAGAAAGACTGGAAGGTGTCAGTTTAGGCCATTCCTCCAAACTATTCTGTCGGTGCTTTGATTCTTTGTAGCACAAGGGACAATTACACGGGCTAAACCAGAAAGTCTATATTTTAAATTTAAAAAATATATATTTTAAGACAAGATAAACTACCTTTAAGCAACAAACTGTTTCTTTAGTGATAAATGTATGTAATTAACTAATATTTGAACCTTCGATTGCACTTGAATTTTATATCTTTTAGGGAAAAAACAATTGTTTCTTCTTACTTTTTTGTGTTGTAATGAACTGCGCCACATGTGGCGGTCCTGTAACCTGTTAGATTTACTCGATTACAATAGTTTGAACTTGCTCAGTGAAACAGTAGACAGCGGTGTTATTAGTTTACCAATTAAACCAGCACCACTACAATTTGTGAGCATAGTCAGTGCCCAGTTTGTTTTCAAAAGCTGCCAGACTAAAGAAGCATCTCTGATATCTTCTTGTATGATGGCTCTACTTGCAGTGCTACAGCTGTCCCAAGTCACCCTGATGCACTTTCTTTTCAATAAATAAGAAGTCATAGTTTGTAGATGTTCTTTAATAACCTGACCAAATGTTTCTGTCATTCCCAGCACTAATATCTCAGAGAATTACAGTTTAGATGAATTAATGTGACTGAAAAACTTTTTTTCTGAAGGTTCACATGGTGGCAGGAGCTGAGCAGAAGTTCTAAATGTGTCCAGAATCCCTTAACAATTGCAATCAAGAGGTTTCCCTCTTCTGACAGTGTAGCGTACCCTACTGGACAAGGAGAAAATATCATTTGAAGATCAATTCAAGGAAAACCTTAAACGGTCAAAAGTCAGCGTCTTTGGTTTTATGGGAATTTTTTCTAGGTTACATCCGCGCGGTAGCAACGGCGACTAATCAAAAGTCTGGAGTCGTGACAAATATTAAAAGTTCACTGGCTGAAACAGGAAAAACCACAGAAATGGTCTCGCAACGCATTGACTTTGGACTTTCTGCTCTTATTTTTGGCCGCCGTGCAAAAAGTAAGGTATCAAGTAATGCAGAAATTGCATTATTGACAGATTGTTAGCCAGCAGAGTCATTTACAGGCTGAAAGAATGTGTCGGTGATTTCAATGTGCACCAGATCGTTTCCAGATCCAACAATCTCGCTGTTGTCAGGAGGTCATATGGAATAGCCGTCACACAGACATGTTGTGGTTCAGCCGGCTTCATGCTTGAACGTGGCTGCTTTTTAGTGTGAGTGTTAAAACAAATGAAATGTTCCAAAATGTATAGTTGACTCCCTGTTTCCTTGAGAATTTGTTGAATGGTTGTGTGAGTGAGTGTGTGTGCATGAGGATAAGAAATGCTGATGGATGGATGAGTGAGGAAGCAGTGGCGCGAGACTGCAGATGTGTATGAATGTGTGTATGTATATGAGGAATCATTTGAACTTTGTGTAATTCGGTTGTGCCCAAAGGAGGAAAATGTAACACAGTGTTGTGCCATTGTTTGAATAATTAAAAAAATTCCGGTACTGAACAAAATAAAAAAAACAGTAGCAGAAAGCCAATGGAAGTGTTCTTTTTTGTGATTTCTTGTGCTATCTTTCCTTTCACAGCATCAGCCTAAGGTTGTTCATGTCTCTTTTCCCCAGATGGATCAGAAACTCTACACTTACATGCCATATTTTCAGAACAATCTCAGTCAGAATAAGATATTATTTTATAATGCACCCAAAAATCATAAGACATAAACGTTCTTTATATTAAGTACTATTAGATATAGAGCTGGGTATCGGTTATAATTTCCAGAAACGATTCAATTCTCAAGAGCCTGAATCAATTCACTTAAGATTTTTTTCGATTTTTTTGATTCTTCAATTCAACTCAATTTTGGGTTTATATGCTTCATTAATAATCTACTATATGATTTCAATATATTTATATTTATCTGATACAGTTCACATACTGTAAAAGAGAGATTGGTAATAGCATACAGTGTTACGTAGATTCTCAAAAGCTCTAACAAAAATGTTCAGATCATTAAAATTGTGATCATTGTTCTGCTTCTCCTGGAAGGCGTATCAATTTGGCCACTAGGTGGCAATCGCGCTTTAGCATTACACCTTACTCCAGAAGAAGAAGAAAGTAGACATGTTTTAGACCACAAATTGTTACTTTAAAACAATTATTCTTGAAAGAGTTTGGAAGATTCAAGCCTGTGAGTTGTTTAGGTTGACCGAGTGTTAGCATTAGCTGTTCTATGGGAAATTCCATTAAACGTTAGCATCAAGCTAGCAGACTTTAGCTTTATGTGCTAAATTGATTTATATTTTTATGAACTGATTATTGATCTATTAAGCTTAAATCGATTTATTGGACACACAAGCTCTCCCTGAAGCTGCTAGTGACGGTGTGGAGGATCTTGGAGCTCCTCCCCGAGGAGGAATCACATCCGCACTCCAGAGATACCGATGAAAACCCCACTTTGGAAGTCATCATCAGCCTTTTTTCCACAATTCCATATTTCGCGTATAAATCTCAACTTTTGTGCCTGAAGTTTAAAGATTTCTGTCACTCCGACTGCAAAGTTGTAGTCAGTCTAAGTTTATGTTACATCCACGTCTAGGGGCTTGTAAAAGCATGTAACATAAAGGTAAAAAAATAAACAAATATACCGACTGAAAGACTCTGACAAACAAACCAAGACAGAAAATAAGATGGAAATGTATTTACAGAACAACTTAAAATATACAAAAATAACTGGATATTGTTAGAGATGTTGGTCCTTGAATTTCAAACAAAGTAAATCCTCAAACTCTTCAGAGGAGTCTGGACCACACCGTTTTACCAGCTGCCGAGATAAAAGGTCCACTATCTCCTGTTTACGGCAATCACTCGGTATGTCAGAACCCTAGTGATGGGCACCTGTTAACAATGTGATGTGACTGGAGTGGCCTGATTGAAATAGGCGGTAGACTTCTTCAAAGATCAGGAACAGAATTTATTTGCAACTGCACAGCTCACACAAGCTCCTTCCCTCAGTCCGCCTCCTTCCACACTGATCTTCCTTCGTTTTATAGAGCCCAGCTAATTGGCTGGCCACACCCAGGAAGGAAGTCACCTTAACCAAACAAATAGAAACAGACAAAAACATAGAAATGTCTTGCACACTATACATTTAGAGTCCTGTAAACAAAAGACATAAATAAATATACAACCCAAATCATAAATCAGATCAGTAAGCAAATAATTTCAAAAAGTAAGCAAACAATTTCAACTCGCCTCACTTCCTGTGCCCCACCCTTAAACAGGAAGTCACCGCTTTGGCCACCATTTTGACCCATGGGCATCAGGAAGAGGAGGTGAGTCATCAAAAATCAATAAACAGCTTTTTAACATGTGGAGTCAGTGTTGTTCCTACTTTATGTTTCTAAAAGTGCAAACCATAAGTGAAAAGTAGGTACAACTACTTTGTCACAGGCACCTGTTAACAGGTTAGCCTTTGTGCGCTTGTACAACTTCTCCAAGCATGGAGCCAAAACAAAATCATTAGCCATCAATATTTACTGTCTGTCATGGTAACAGGGCAAGGTGTAGAAACCAGGTCGGCTCGTAACAAGACAGGAACTACTTGAATTAGAAAACCGTGTAAGAGGCCAAAGTAAAGCACCAGAGAAGGTAACAAACCTTGAAATCTGGAGAGGGTACATCCAGTCAGCTGGGTCCCATCAGGATGGGGACACAGGAATCTGGGAGCACCACGACACTCTCACAATAAAACTGTCTACCAAGCTACACAAAAAAATCCAAAAACCAAACAGACAAACCCCAAAACTATATATTAAATATATATAAAAAAAAACTGGTTGCCAATTGCATCACAAGATCCCAATAATCCCGGACAAGCCCCCAACAGGGATTTTCTTTAATTTCTGTTAAAATATCTACTCTCTAGTCCTTTAGTTTTCTAGGAATGGGATTACTTTACACATAAATAGGTATTACATTTATATCTGACATTTTATGTTTGTTCTCTTCTGGTAGCCGGTAGGGTCAGTGGCTCAGTGACAGAGCTGGGAAAACCTTTTTGGTGATGGAAACCTCTGGGCCAAGGTTGTGCAGAAACTCGTTTCATCATTTTTAGTGTTTTTGTAGCTGCTGATGAAGGCAACTCTAATATATTTTGTGTTAATAAAATATTTAGAGTTAAAAAAGGTAATAAATAAAAAAAAAAGGTCCTGCACAGATATCTCCCCAAGTGTTTGAGAAGAGAGAAGCTGTAAGTTTCCAAAGTTTTTCTTCTTGAGTTAAGGCAACCAATGAGATATGGATTTTGTTAATTTATTATTTTAATTATTTGAAGTCTAAGATTGTGTTAAAGTTATGGAATATGTCTATACAAACAAGATTAAATAAGTGTATATTTTTATTATATTGTACACTTTGTTTATGTTTTCTGTTAATTTAAGTTTCTGTATTTCATTCCACAGGTTTGACGGTCCTGTTGGGGAATTTTGAAGAAACATTTTAAACGTTTTATGAAGATTCAATCAAATAAATTTGCTGATTTGTGGAAACTTTTAAAAAGAACATTTAAGAATGTTTCTGAAGCAAGGATGAATTAGATAGCAAGTTAAATTTTGTACAGAAAATTCCTCTGTGTTGAAAAATTACGCAATGAACGAGGATTTTCCCCAGAAAGACGACTTTGTCTTATTGAAGCTTTATCATCTGAAAATAAAAAATCTACTGATATTTTTAGACTTTTTTAAACTAAATTTCTTGTAATAGCATTTTATAGATTTCGAGAAACTGGAAGCTTAAAAATGCAATTTCCTGCCTCGGTTGGACCGGTCCGTGAAAATATTGTCCAGTTTGAACCGGTCCTGGCCTGAAAAAGGTTAGGGACCACTGGTTTCAAGTATTTTAGAGACAGTTTTTATCGGTTCCCTCATTTAGTTGTATTTTTATTGGAGAATTCAAGAAGAAAACATCTTTTTCTTTAATTTTTACTGTAGTCAATCAACAAACACCTTGTCATCTCACATTAGTCTATAAATTTCAAGCTTGCAGTTTAACAAAAGCCTTCGTTGCTCTCCTGGAGCGTGGAACCAAGTTCTAAACATTCTCTTCCAGACAGTGTCATTCTTCAATAACAGGGAAGTTTACAGGCGGTTTAGAATAATAATTAACCAGCTCAGATGCCCTTTTGGGGGGGGAGTCATTCATCATGTTTGACAGGCAGATCAGATACTATGTGATATTTCCACAGCACCCAATCATAAGCCGCGTCTGCACGCTTCCACATGATGAGATTACTCTCCCATCATCAGCTCGTCTGTTTCCGTTTTGGCAGTCGCTCTGCTGAGAGAAAGTTCACTTGATGTACAGCGATAAAACACAAACTGTTTACAGGGAAAATGTGACGCATGTTTCAAATCACAGATGAATATGATGCACATTCAATAACTGTCAAAAATATGGGGACAAAAAATACATTTGCAACTCTAAATACTCACAGGCAAGACTACATAATTTGCAATAGTTTGGTTTCATCAGAGAATCATAATGATAAAGCAAAGGTGAAGGTGCTGACTTGGGATCGGGTTTCTTTAAACCACATGTGTCAAAATCAAGACCCGGGGGCTGAATGCGCCCTCCAGGTAATTACACCCGTCTCTCCAGATCATTTTGTTTTATTGTTATTAATGGTCCAATGTTATCCTACACTTATTTCTAACTTGTATAATTTTGACAAAATATATTCTTATAGAGAGTAAATTATTGAAAGTTATTTAAGGTTTAAATTGATTTATTCTGGAATAATATTCCTGCCTTTTTATTATTCATAATTTTGTTAAAAAGTTATGATTTTAAGTTTTAAAATTTGGCATTCTGCTAGAATTTTTGACTATTTTGGTATTTACTAAGATTTTTTAGGCTATTTTGGAGTTTAGCTACATGCTATTTTACATGCTACATGCTATTTTAGCTAACATGCTAGCTGTTTTAGGCTTTTTTAAAAAGTTTTTTATGCTGTTTTGGAGTTAGGCTAATTTTTAGATGCTAGGTTTTTTGGCTAATTTAGGCTTTTTTCAGTTTCTCAGGTTGTTTTGAAACGTATCAATTTTTTTCAGCTGCATGCTAGCTTTTTTTTTTTTTTTTTTTGGCTTTTTAGGCTAAATACAATTTGATTTGAATTGTATTTATTCTCCCGGGAGAGCGTAAATGAATTTGCACCAGCGGCTATTCTTTTTTTCTACTGTCCACAGATGAGGGCCTGTAAAGTGAGAAGATAGAAGGAGTGTTGTTGACGTTTAAAAAAATTTGAATGACATAGCAACAGTCACAAGCTGCGCGTGTGTGATTGAATGTGCTTGTAATAAAATTATTTTGCCGTGTTCAATACCTGCATTGAAGTGTTTTGGGATGAAATAAATGAAATGTGAATTTTCCCCCGGTTGGAATTGAACCTCTGACCTTCTGAGTGGGAGGTCACTACTTATGCCACAGCGCCACCGAGGGATGGATTCCGGAACAGCACAATTAGTGCTATTTAATGCTGATGCATTGTCGGATCTAGCCAGCCCCAGTCTGGGATGCAAACATAATGTCAGGAGGGGGGCAAGTTTGGGTATACTGAGAGACTGGGGTGGAAAATCCTCCCAAGCCCCTAAGATTTCCTCCTCCTCCCATGAAAATACTCTTTTTACACTTTGTAACATGTCTGTGTGTCATTTTTATTCTAAAACAGAACAAATACAATAAGAAATCCTTTGCTTTTTATTTCTCCTTTTAAATCTCTCTCAACCAAACAGTCTTGGACACACTCTGTTTTTCATCAATCATCTCCTTTCTGCTGCACATGTACTAAACCCTCATCTGGTCCGGCTAGCGTGTCTAGTTCAGCTTCTGGAGAAGAGAAGATGCTACCTTCACATTGACTGCAGTCACATCAGCCGCCGTTCACATTTCTGTGCTCCAGTCAGCCGTCACTGGATTTTTGCTTTGACTTTCATCCAATACTTACGCTAGCAGTCCTGAGAACGCTGGAAAATCTCCAACAGACTCCACTGAGCTTCTTGATGTGACCACGGAAATGTGAACGGCGGCTTGTTTGACCAAACTTGGAAAGGCTCGTAAAACAATCAAAGAGCATTTGGATGTTAGCTTACATTATTTTCTGCTCTGAGAAACCAATGGATTGAATGGATTGATCACAGCAACGTCAAGAAACATCAAAGAGTCTTTGGTGAACTGGAAGGAGAAAGAATCAGGATTTTGGAGGAAGTTGGCTCCATGAAGATCGTCACTTCCTCGTCACAGCTGACATCAGGATCAAAATTCTGTGTGCTTATGTTTTTTAGACATCTTATTAATTTTTCATTATGACTTACTTTGAGTCATTTTATTTAATTGCTTTAAAGTTTATATTGGTTTAGCTTTTCTTTTATATATATTTTTTGCTTTTTATTTACTTCTTTTAATGTTCTGTTTGTGTAGCCTCTGCGTTGTGTGCTTGTTTTTTTTTTCTGCAATGCCAGAAATAAAGACAAAGGAACATTAGCTGATCCGTCACGAGCGTAGTAGTTTTTACTGGAGAAAGAAGTTCATGGTTAAACCGCTGCAACGGCCAATCTAAAGATCAGCAAGTAGCGATTAAATGCCACTAAAATGGCCAAAATACTTAAGATTAAAAATAATTCCCGTTTCTCCAGCAGCCAAACCAACATTACAATTAGTAATAATATTTTAATAAATCATGCTATTTCTGCTCATGACGTAGAATTTATGCTGACGTTACCTGGCTGGGAATCTCCGCTTTCATCTAAAGATTTCCCACAATCCTTTGTTTTTATACTGCTGAGCAGGTACATGGTTCCACCACAAGATGGTGCCAAATACACATTTTACAGAATTTAACAATAATATTTACACATGGTACATTAAGGTATTTATTCTTTTGAGTTTTTTGTTCTTTTAATTATTTATTATGTGTATCTTTTGACACTTTGATGTATTTCGTTATGTGAGTTCAGTTTATAAATTCCAAACTTTTTATAATATTAAAACAGCCAACACGCTTTCTTAGTAATTTAAATGATCATTTAAATTTGATGATTTAAAAAATGTCTTTTTGTAGTCTTAAATATAGCAAACTAGCATGCTGTTGTGCTCAAACTCTTGATTCCTGTTTAAAGATTGTGAAAAGTCCATAGATGAAGAAATCTTTAGTGATTACAGAATTGATTTGAATCAAAAGGAAATGGGTTCAATTCCAGTACCTGAAATGTTTGTGTGTAGTTTTGGTATTTAGTTGAATGTTTTCTTTTTGTTTTTGCTAAAGTTTGATTTGAATTGTATTTATTTCTCCGGGAGAGCGTAAATGAATTTGCACCAGCGGCTATTCTTTTCTCTACTGTCCACAGATGAGGGCCTGTAAAGTGAGAAGACAGAAGGAGTGGTTGTTGACGTTTGAAAAAATTTGAATGACATAGCAACCAGTCACCAAGCTGCGCGTGTGTGATTGAATGTGCTTGTAATAATAATTTCAGGTGCTTGTAATAACATTTTGCCGTGTTCAATACCTGCATTGAAGTGTTTTGGGATGAAATAAATGAAATGTGAATTTTCCCCCGGTTTGACTTGAACCTCTGACCTTCTGAGTGGGAGGTCACTACTTATGCCACTGCGCCACCGAGGGATGGATTCCGGAACAGCACAATTAGTGCTATTTAATGCTGATGCATTGTCGGATCTAGCCAGCCCCGGTCTGGGATGCAAACATAATGTCAGGAGGGGGGGCAAGTTTGGGTATACTGAGAGACTGGGGTGGAAAATCCACCCAGGCCCCTAAAATTTCCTCCTCCTCCCATGAAAATACTCTTTTTACACTTTGTAACATGTCTGTGTGTCATTTTTATTCTAAAACAGAACAAATACAATAAGAAATCCTTTGCTTTTTATTTCTCCTTTAAATCTCTCTCAACCAAACAGTCTTGGACACACTCTGTTTTTCATCAATCATCTCCTTTCTGCTGCACATGCACTAAACCCTCATCTGGTCCGGCTAGCGTGTCTAGTTCAGCTTCTGGAGAAGAGAAGATGCTACCTTCACATTGACTGCAGTCACATCAGCCGCCGTTCACATTTCTGTGCTCCATCAGCCGTCACTGGAGTTTTTGCTTTGACTTTCATCCAATACTTACGCTAGCAGTCCTGAGAACGCTGGAAAATCTCCAACAGACTCCACGGAGCTTCTTGATGTGACCACGGAAATGTGAACGGCGGCTCGTTTGACCAAACTTGGAAAGGCTTGTAAAACAATCAAAGAGCATTTGGATGTTAGCTTACATTATTTTCTGCTCTGAGAAACCAATGGATTGAATGGATTGATCACAGCAACGTCAAGAAACATCAAAGAGTCTTTGGTGAACTGGAAGGAGAAAGAATCAGGATTTTGGAGGAAGTTGGCTCCATGAAGATCGTCACTTCCTCGTCACAGCTGACATCAGGATCAAAATTCTGTGTGCTTATGTTTTTTAGACATCTTAGTTATTCATTATGACTTACTTTGAGTCATTTTATTTAATTGCTTTAAAGTTTATATTTGGTTAGCTTTTTCTTTATATATATTTTTTGCTTTTTATTTACTTATTTTAATGTTCTGTTTGTGTAGCCTCTGCGTTTGTGTGTTGTTTTTTTCTGCAATGCCAGAAATAAAGACAAAGGAACATTAGCTGATCCGTCACGAGCGTAGTAGTTTTTACTGGAGAAAGAAGTTCATGGTTAAACCGCTGCAACGGCCAATCTAAAGATCAGCAAGTAGCGATTAAATGCCACTAAAATGGCCAAAAATACTTAAGATAAAAATAATTCCCGTTTCTCCAGCAGCCAAACCAACATTACAATTAGTAATAATATTTGAATAAATCATGCTATTTCTGCTCATGACGTAGAATTTATGCTGACGTTACCTGGCTGGGAATCTCCGCTTTCATCTAAAGATTTCCCACAATCCTTTGTTTTTATACTGCTGAGCAGGTACATGGTTCCCCACAAGATGGTGCCAAATACACATTTTACAGAATTTAACAATAATATTTACACATGTTACATTAAGATATTTATTCTTTTGAGTTTTTTGTTCTTTTAATTATTTATTATGTGTATCTTTTGACACATTTATGTATTTCGTTATGTGAGTTCAGTTTATAAATTCCAAACTTTTTATAATATTAAAACAGCCAACACGCTTTCTTAGTAATTTAAATGATCATTTAAATTTGATCATTTAAAAAATGTCTTTTTGTAGTCTTAAATATACAAACTAGCATGCTGTTGTGCTCAAACTCTTGATTCCTGTTTAAAGATTGTGAAAAGTCCATAGATGAAGAAATCTTTAGTGATTACAGAATTGATTTGAATCAAAAGGAAATGGGTTCAATTCCAGTACCTGAAATGTTTTGTGTGTAGTTTTGGTATTTAGTTGAATGTTTTCTTTTTCTTTTTGCTAAAGTTTGATTTGAATTGTATTTATTTCTCTGGGAGAGCGTAAATGAATTTGCACCAGCGGCTATTCTTTTCTCTACTGTCCACAGATGAGGCCTGTAAAGTGAGAAGACAGAAGGAGTGGTTGTTGACGTTTGAAAAAATTTGAATGACATAGCAACCAGTCACCAAGCTGCGCGTGTGTGATTGAATGTGCTTGTAATAATAATTTCAGGTGCTTGTAATACATTTTGCCGTGTTCAATACCTGCATTGAAGTGTTTTGGATGAAATAAATGAAATGTGAATTTTCCCCCGGTTTGACTTGAACCTCTGACCTTCTGAGTGGGAGGTCACTACTTATGCCACTGCGCCACCGAGGGATGGATTCCGGAACAGCACAATCAGTGCTATTTAATGCTGATGCATTGTCGGATCTAGCCAGCCCCGGTCTGGATGCAAACATAATGTCAGGAGGGGGGCAAGTTGGTATACTGAGAGATGGGGTGGAAAATCCACCCAAGCCCCTAAAATTTCCTCCTCCTCCCATGAAAACTCTTTTTACACTTTGTAACATGTCTGTGTGTCATTTTATTTCTAAAAACAGAACAAATACAATAAGAAATCCTTTGCTTTTATTTCTCCTTTTAAATCTCTCTCAACCAAACAGTCTTGGACACACTCTGTTTTTCATCAATCATCTCCTTTTCTGCTGCACATGCACTAAACCCTCATCTGGTCCGGCTAGCGTGTCTAGTTCAGCTTCTGGAGAAGAGAAGATGCTACCTTCACATTGACTGCAGTCACATCAGCCGCCGTTCACATTTCTGTGCTCCAGTCAGCCGTCACTGGATTTTTGCTTTGACTTTCATCCAATACTTACGCTAGCAGTCCTGAAGAACGCTGGAAAATCTCCAACAGACTCCACGGAGCTTCTTGATGTGACCACGGAAATGTGAAGGCGGCTCGTTTGACCAAACTTGGAAAGGCTTGTAAAACAATTTCAAAGAGCATTTGAGATGTTAGCTTTCATTATTTTCTGCTCTGAGAAACCAATGGATTGAATGGATTGCATCACAGCAAACGTCAAGAAACATCAAAGAGTCTTTGTTGTGAACTGGAGGAGAAAGAATCAGGATTTTGGAGGAAGTTGGCTCCATGAAGATCGTCACTTCCTCGTCACAGCTGACTCAGGATCAAAATTCTGTGTGCTTTGTTTTTTTAGACATCTTAGTTTATTCATTTATGACTTACTTTGAGTCATTTTATTTAAATTGCTTTAAAGTTAATTTGTTTAGCTTTTCTTTTATATATATTTTTGTTTTTATTTACTTATTTTAATGTTCTGTTTGTGTAGCCTCTGCGTTGTGTGCTTGTTTTTTCTGCAAGCCAGAAATAAAGACAAAGGAACATTAGCTGAATCCGTCACGAGCGGTAGTAGTTTTTACTGGAGAAAGAAGTTCATGGTTAAACGCTGCAACGGCCAATCTAAAGATCAGCAAGTAGCGATTAAATGCCACTAAAATGGCCAAAATACTTAAAGATTAAAAATAATTCCCGTTTCTCCAGCAGTGAAACCAACATTATAATTAGTAATAATTTTTGAATAAATCATGCTATTTCTGCTCATGACGTAGAATTTATGCTGACGTTACCTGGCTGGGAATCTCCGCTTTCATCTAAAGATTTCCCAAATCCTTTGTTTTTATACTGCTGAGCAGGTAACACTGGTTCCACCAAATGGTGCCAAATACACATTTTACAGAATTTAACCAATAATATTTACACATGTTACATTAAGATATTATTCTTTTTGAGTTTTTGTTCTTTAATTATTTATATGTGTATCTTTTGACACATTTATGTATTTCGTTATGTGAGTTCAGTTTTATAAATTCCAAACTTTTTATAATATTAAAACAGCCAACACGCTTTCTTAGTAATTGAAATGATCATTTAATTTGATCATTTAAAAAAATGTCTTTTGTAGTCTTAAAATATAGCAAACTAGCATGCTGTTGTGCTCAAACTCTTGATTCCTGTTTAAAGATTGTGAAAAGTCCATAGATGAAGAAATCTTTAGTGATTACAGAATTGATTTGAATCAAAAAGGAAATGGGTTCAATTCCAGTACCTGAAATTTTGTGTGTAGTTTTGGTATTTAGTTGAATGTTTTCTTTTTGTTTTTGCTAAGTTTGATTTGAATTGTATTATTCTCTTCTGGAGAGGGTAAATGAATTTGCACCCAGCGGCTATTTTTTCTCTACTGTCCACAGATGAGGGGCCTGTAAAGTGAGAAGATAGAAGGAGTGGTTGTTGACGTTTGAAAAAATTTGAATGACATAGCAACCAGTCACCAAGCTGCGCGTGTGTGATTGAATGAGCTGTAATAATATTTCAGGTGCTTGTAATAATTTTGCCGTGTTCAATACTGCATTGAAGTGTTTTGGGATGAAATAAATGAAATGTGAATTTTCCCCCAGTTGGAATTGAACTCAGACCTTCTGACTGGGAGGTACTACTTATGCCACTGCGCACCGAGGGATGGATTCTGGAACAGCACAATCAGTGCTATTTAATTGCTGATGCTTGTCGGATCTAGCCAGCCCCGGTCTGGGATGCAAATAATGTCAGGAGGGGGGGCAGTTTGGGTTACTGAGAGACTGGGGTGGAAATCACCCAGGCCCCAAAATTTTCCTCCTCTCCATGAAAATACTCTTTTTACACTTGTAACATGTGTGTGTCATTTTTTATTCTAAAACAGAAAAATACAATAAGAAATCCTTTGCTTTTTTATTTCTCTTTTAAATTTCTCTCAACAAACAGTCTTGGACACACTCTGTTTTTTATCAATCATTCTTTCTGCTGCACATAAAACCCTCATCTGGCGGCTAGCGTGTCTAGTTCAGCTTCTGGAGAAGAGAAAATGCTACCTTCACATTGACTGCAAGTCAATCAGCCGCCGTTCACTTTCTGTGCTCTCAGCCGTCACTGGATTTTTGCTTTGACTTTCATCCAATACCTAGCAGCGAGAACGGGAAAATCTCCAACAGACCCACGAGCTTCTTGATGTGACCACGGAAATGTGAACGGCGGCTCGTTTGACCAAACTTGGAAGGCTTTGTAAACAATAAAGAGCATTTGGATGTTAGCTTACATTATTTTCTGCTCTGAGAACAATGGATTGAATGGATTGATCACAGCAACGTCAGAAACACAAAGAGTCTTTGGTGAACTGGAAGGAGAAAGAATCAGGATTTTGGAGGAAGTTGGCTCCATGAAGATCGTCACTATCCCTCGTCACAGCTGACATCAGGATCAAATTCTGTGTGCTTATGTTTTTTAGACATCTTAGTTATTCATTATGACTTACTTTGAGTCATTTTATTTAATTGCTTTAAAGTTTTATTTGGTTTAGCTTTTTCTTTTATATATATTTTTTGCTTTTTATTTACTTATTTTAATGTTTCTGTTTGTGTAGCCTCTGCGTTGTGTGCTTGTTTTTTTCCTGCAATGCAGAAATAAAGACAAAGGAACATCACTGATCCGTCACGACGTAGTAGTTTTTTACTGGAGAAAGAAGTTAATGGTTAAACCGCTGCAACGGCCAATCTAAGATCAGCAAGTAGCGATTAAATGCCACTAAAATGGCCAAAATACTTAAGATTAAAAATAATTCCCGTTTCTCCAGCAGCCAAACCAAACATTACAATTAGTAATATATTTAATAAATCATGCTAATTTCTGCTCATGACGTAGAATTTATGCTGACGTTACTGGCTGGGAATCTCCGCTTTCATCTAAAGATTTCCCACAATCCTTTGTTTTTATACTGCTGAGCAGGTACATGGTTCCACCACAAGATGGTGCCAAATACACATTTTACAGAATTTAACAATAATATTTACACATGTTACATTAAGATATTTATTCTTTTGAGTTTTTTGTTCTTTTAATTATTTATTATGTGTATCTTTTGACACATTTATGTATTTCGTTATGTGAGTTCAGTTTATAAATTCCAAACTTTTTATAATATTAAAACAGCCAACACGCTTTCTTAGTAATTTAAATGATCATTTAAATTTGATCATTTAAAAAATGTCTTTTTGTAGTCTAAATATACCAACTAGCATGCTGTTGTGCTCAAACTCTTGATTCCTGTTTAAAGATTGTGAAAAGTCCATAGATGAAGAAATCTTTAGTGATTACAGAATTGATTTGAATCAAAGGAAATGGGTTCATTTCAGTACCTGAAATGTTTGTGTGTAGTTTGGTAATTTAGTTGAATGTTTCTTGTTTTTGCTAAAGTTTGATTTGAATTGTATTTATTCTCTGGGAGAGGCGTAAATGAATTTGCAGCCAGCGCTATCTTTTCTCTACTGTCCACAGATGAGGGCCTGTAAAGTGAGAAGACAGAAGGAGTGGTTGTTGACGTTTGAAAAAATTTGAATGACATAGCAACCAGTCACCAAGCTGCGCGTGTGTGATTGAATGTGCTTGTAATAATAATTTCAGGTGCTTGTAATAACATTTTGCCGTGTTCAATACCTGCATTGAAGTGTTTTGGGATGAAATAAATGAAATGTGAATTTTCCCCCAGTTGGAATTGAACCTCAGACCTTCTGACTGGGAGGTCACTACTTATGCCACTGCGCCACCGAGGGATGGATTCCGGAACAGCACAATCAGTGCTATTTAATGCTGATGCATTGTCGGATCTAGCCAGCCCCGGTCTGGGATGCAAATAAATGTCAGGAGGGGGCAAGTTTGGGTATACTGAGAGACTGGGGTGGAAAATCCACCCAGGCCCCTAAAATTTCTCCTCCTCCATGAAAAACTCTTTTTTACACTTTGTAACATGTCTGTGTGTCATTTTTATTCTAAAACAGAACAAATACAATAAGAAATCCTTTGCTTTTTATTTCTCCTTTTAAATCTCTCTCAACCAAACAGTCTTGGACACACTCTGTTTTTCATTAATCATCTCCTTTCTGCTGCACATGCACTAAACCCTCATCTGGTCCGGCTAGCGTGTCTAGTTCAGCTTCTGGAGAAGAAAAAGATGCTACCTTCACATTGACTGCAGTCACATCAGCCGCCGTTCACATTTCTGTGCTCCAGTCAGCCGTCACTGGATTTTTGCATTTGACTTTCATCCAATGACTTACGCTAGCAGTCCTGAGAACGCTGGAAAATCTCCACAGACTCCACGGAGCTTCTTGAGTGTGACCACGGAAATGTGAACGGCGGCTCGTTTGACCAAACTTGGAAAGGCTCGTAAAACAATCAAAGAGCATTTGGATGTTAGCTTACATTATTTTCTGCTCTGAGAAAGCAATGGATTGAATGGATGATCACAGCAGTCAAGAAACATCAAAGAGTCTTGGTGAACTGGAAGAGAAAGAATCAGGATTTTGGAGGAAGTTGGCTCCATGAAGATCGTCACTCTCGTCACAGCTGACATCAGGATCAAAATTCTGTGTGCTTATGTTTTTTAGACATCTTATTTATTCATTATGACTTACTTTGAGTCATTTTATTTAATTGCTTTAAAGTTTATATTTGGTTTAGCTTTTTCTTTTATATATATTTTTTTGCTTTTTATTTACTTATTTTAATGTTCTGTTTGTGTAGCCTCTGCGTTGTGTGCTTGTTTTTTTCTGCAATGCCAGAATAAAGACAAAGAACATTAGCTGATCCGTCACGAGCGTAGTAGTTTTTACTGGAGAAGAAGTTCATGGTTAAACCGCTGCACGGCCAATCTAAAGATCAGCAAGTAGCGATTAAATGCCACTAAAATGGCCAAAAACTTAAGATTAAAATAATTCCCGTTTCTCCAGCAGCCAAACCAACATTACAATTAGTAATAATATTTGAATAAATCATGCTATTTCTGCTCATGACGTAGAATTTATGCTGACGTTACCTGGCTGGGAATCTCCGCTTTCATCTAAAGATTTCCCACAATCCTTTGTTTTTATACTGCTGAGCAGGTACATGGTTCCACCACAAGATTGTGCCAAATACACATTTTACAGAATTTAACAATTAATATTTACACATGTTACATTAAGATATTTATTCTTTTGACACATTTATGTATTTCGTTATGTGAGTTCAGTTTATAAATTCCAATATTTTCATAATATTAAAACAGCCAACACGCTTTCTTAGTAATTGAAATGATCATTAAATGTGATCATTTAAAAAATGTCTTTTTGTAGTCTTAATATAGCAAACTAGCATGCTGTTGTGCTCAAACTCTTGATTCCTGTTTAAAGATTGTGAAAAGTCCATAGATGAAGAAATCTTTAGTGATTCACGATTGATTTGAATCAAAGGAAATGGGTTCAATTCCAGTACCTGAAATGTTTTGTGTGTAGTTTTGGTATTTAGTTGAATGTTTTTCTTTTTGTTTTTGCTAAAGTTTGATTTGAATTGTATTATTTTCTCCGGGAGAGCGTATGAATTTGCACCAGCGGCTATTCTTTTTTCTACTGTCCACAGATGAGGGCCTGTAAAGTGAGAAGACAGAAGGAGTGGTTGTTGACGTTTAAAAAATTTGATGACATAGCAACCAGTCACCAAGCTGCGCGTGTGATTGATGAATGTGCTTGTAATAATAATTTCAGGTGCTTGTAATAATATTTTGCCGTGTTCAATACCTGCATTGAAGTGTTTTGGGATGAAATAATGAAATGTGAATTTTCCCCCGGTTTGACTTGAACCTCTGACCTTCTGACTGGGAGGTCACTAACTTATGCCACTGCGCCACCGAGGGATGGATTCCGGAACAGCACAATTAGTGCTATTTAATGCTGATGCATTGTCGGATCTAGCCAGCCCCGGTCTGGGATGCAAAACATAATGTCAGGAGGGGGGGCAAGTTTGGGTATACTGAGAGACTGGGGTGGAAAATCCACCCAGGCCCCTAAAATTTCCTCCTCCTCCATGGAAATCCTCTTTTTACACTTTGTAACATGTCTGTGTGTCATTTTTATTCTAAACAGACAAATACAATAAGAAATCCTTTGCTTTTTATTTCCTTTTTAATCTCTCTCACCAAACAGTCTTGGACACACTCTGTTTTTCATCAATCATCTCCTTTCTGCTGCACATGCACTAAACCCTCATCTGGTCGGCTAGCGTGTCTAGTTCAGCTTCTGGAGAGGAGAAGATGCTACCTTCACATTGACTGCAGTCACATCACCGCCGTTCACATTTCTGTGCTCCAGTCAGCCGTCACTGGAGTTTTGCTTTGACTTTCATCCAATACTTACGCTAGCAGTCTGAGAACGCTGGAAATCTCCAACAGACTCCACGGAGCTTCTTGATGTGACCACGGAATGTGAACGGCGGCTCGTTTGACCAAACTTGGAAAGGCTCGTAAAACAATCAAAGAGCATTTGGATGTTAGCTTTACATTATTTTCTGCTCTGAGAACCAATGGATTGAATGGATTGATCACAGCAACGTCAAGAAACATCAAGAGTCTTTGGTGAACTGGAAGGAGAAGAATCAGGATTTTGGGAAGAGTTGGCTCCATTGAAGATCGTCACTTCCTCGTCACAGCTGACATCAGGATCAAAAATTCTGTGTGCTTATGTTTTTTAGACATCTTATTTATTCATTATGACTTACTTTGAGTCATTTTATTTAATTGCTTTAAGTTTTATTATTTGGTTTAGCTTTTTCTTTTTATAATTTTTGCTTTTATTTACTTATTTAATGTTCTGTTTGTTTAGCTTCTGCGTTGTGTGCTTGTTTTTTCTGCAATGCCAGAAATAAAGACAAAGGACATTAGCTGATCCGTCACGAGCGTAGTAGTTTACTGGAGAAAGAAGTTCATGGTTAAACCGCTGCAAACGGCAATCTAAAGATCAGCAAATAGCGATTAAATGCACTAAAATGGCCAAAATACTTAAGATTAAAAATATATATTCTCCAGCAGCCAAACCAACATTACAATAGTAATAATATTTGAATAAATCATGCTATTTTCTGCTCATGACGTTAATTCATGCTGACGTTACCTCGCTGGGAATCTCCGCTTTCATCTAAAGATTTCCACAATCCTTTGTTTTTATACTGCTGAGCAGGTAAATGGTTCCACCACAAGATGGTGCCAATTACACATTTTACAGAATTTAACAATAATTTTACACATGTTACATTAAGATATTTATTCTTTTGACACATTTATGTATTTCGTTATGTGAGTTCAGTTTATAATTCCAAACTTTTTATAATATTAAAACAGCCAACACGCTTTCTTATTATTTAAATGATCATTTAAATTTGATCATTTAAAAATGTCTTTTTTGTAGTCTTAAATATATAGCAAACTAGCATGCTGTTGTGCTCAAACTCTTGATTCCTGTTTAAAGATTGTGAAAAGTCATCCATGCATGAAGAAATCTTTAGTGATTACGAGTGATTTGAATTAAAGGAAAATGGGTTCAATTCCAGTACTGAAATGTTTGTGTGTAGTTTTGGTATTTAGATTTGAATGTTTTTTTTGCTAAAGTTTGATTTGAAATTGTATTTATTTCTCTGGGAGAGCGTAAATGAATTTGCCAGCGGCTATTCTTTTTTTCTACTGTCCACGATGAGGGCCTGTAAAGTGAGAAGAGACAGAAGGAGTGGTTTGTGACGTTTAAAAAAAATTTGAATGACATAGCAACCAGTCACCAGCTGCGCCGTGTGTGGTTGAATGTGCTTGTAATAATAAATTTCAGGTGCTTGTAATAACATTTTGCCGTGTGTTCAATACCTGCATTGAAGTGTTTTGGGGATGAAATAAATGAAATGAGAATTTCCCCGGTTTGACTTGAAACCTCTGACCTTTCTGAGTGGAGGTCACTACTTATGCCACTGCGCCACCAAGGGATGGATTCCGGAACAGCACATTAGTGCTATTTAATGCTGATGCATTGTCGGATCTAGCCAGCCCCGGTCTGGGATGCAAACATAATGTCAGGAGGGGGGGCAAGTTTGGGTATATACTAGAGAGACTGGGGTGGAAATCCACCCAGGCCCCTAAAATTTCCTCCTCTCCCATGAAATCCTCTTTTTACACTTTGTAACATGTCTTGTGTGTCATTTTATTCTAAAACAGAACAAATACAATAAGAAATCCTTTGTTTTTTATTTCTCTCCTTTAAATCTCTCTCAACCAAACAGTCTTGGACACACTCTGTTTTTCATCAATTCATTCTCCTTTCTGCTGCACATGCACTAAACCCTCATCTGGTCCGGCTGCGTGTCTAGTTCAGCTTCTGGAGAAGGAAGATGCTACCTTCACATTGACTGCAGTCACATCAGCCGCCGTTCACATTTCTGTGCTCCAGTCAGCCGTCACTGGAGTTTTTCTTTGACTTTCATCCAATACTTACGCTAGCAGTCCTGAGAACGCTGGAAAATCTCCAACAGACTCCACGGAGCTTCTTGATGTGACCACGGAAATGTGAACGGCGGCTCGTTTGACCAAACTGGAAAGGCTCGTAAAACAATCAAAGAGCATTTGGATGTTAGCTTACATTATTTTCTGCTCTGAGAAAAGCAATGGATTGAATGGATTGATCACAGCAACGTCAAGACACATCAAAGAGTCTTTGGTGAACTGGAGAGAAAGAATCAGGATTTTGGAGGAAGTTGGCTCCATGAAGATCGTCACTTCCTCGTCACAGCTGACATCAGGATCAAAATTCTGTGTGCTTATGTTTTTTAGACATCTTAGTTATTCATTATGACTTACTTTTGAGTCATTTTATTTAATTGCTTTAAATTTTATTTGGTTTAGCTTTTTCTTTTATATATATTTTTTGCTTTTTATTTACTTATTTTAATGTTCTGTGTGCTCTGCGTTTGTGTGCTTGTTTTTTTCTGCAATGCCAGAATAAAGACAAAGGAACATTAGCTGATCCGTCACGAGCCTAGTAGTTTTTACTGGAGAAAGAAGTTCATGGTGTTAAACCGCTGCAACGGCCAATCTAAAGATCAGCAAGTAGCGATTAAATGCCACTAAATGGCCAAAATACTTAAGATTAAAATAATTCCCGTTTCTCCAGCCAGTCAAACCCATTACAATTAGTAATAATATTTTAATAAATCATGCTATATTTCTGCTCATGACGTAGAATTTATGCTGACGTACCTGGCTGGGAATCTCCGTTTCATGTAAAGATTTCCACCAATCCTTTGTTTTTATACTGCTGAGCAGGTACATGGTTCCACCACAAGATGGGTCCAAAATACACATTTTACAGAATCTCAATAATATTTCACACACATTATAAGATATTTATTCTTTTGAGTTTTTTTGTTCTTTAATGATTTATTATGTGTATCTTTTGACACATTTATGTATTTCGTTATGTGAGTTCAGTTTATAAATTCCAAACTCTTTTAATATTTAAAACAGCCAACACGCTTTCTTAGTACTTTAAATGATCATTTAAATTTGATGATTTAAAAATGTCTTTTTGTTAGTCTTTAATATAGCAAACTAGCATGCTGTTGTGCTCAAACTCTTGATTCCTGTTTTAAAGATCCTCCGCTTTCATCTAAAGATTTCACCCTCTTGTTTTTATACTGCTGAGCAGGTACATGGTTCCACCACAAGATGGTGCCAATACACTTTTACAGAATTAACAATAATATTTACACATGTTTACATTAAGATTTTATTCTTTTTGAGTTTTTTGTTTTTAATATATTTATTATGTGTATCTTTTGACACTTTTATGTATTTCGTTATGTGAGTTCAGTTTATAAATTCCAACTTTTTAAAATATTAAAACAGCCAACACGCTTCTTTAGTAATTGAAATGATCATTTAAATGTGATCATTTAAAAATGTCTTTTTAGTCTTCTTAAATATAGCAAACTAGCATGCTGTTGTGCTAACTCTTCGATTCCTGTTTAAAGATTGTGAAAAGTCCATAGATGAAGAAATCTTTAGTGATTACAGAATTGATTTGAATCAAAAGGAAATGGGTTCAATTCCAGTACCTGAATGTTTGTGTGTAGTTTTGGTATTTAGTTGAAGTGTTCTTCTTTTGTTTTTGCTAAAGTTTGATTTGAATTGTATTTATTTCTCCGAGAGCGTAAATGAATTTGCACCAGCGGCTATTCTTTTTTCTACTGTCCACAGATGAGGGCCTGTAAAGTGAGAAGACAGAAGGAGTGGTTGTTGACGTTTAAAAAAATTTGAATGACATAGCAACCAGTCACCAAGCTGCGCGTGTGTGATTGAATGTGCTTGTAATAATTAATTTCAGGTGCTTGTAATAATATTTTGCCGTGTTCAATACCTGCATTGAAGTGTTTTGGGATGAAATAAATGAAATGTGAATTTTTCCCCAGTTTGACTTGAACCTCTGACCTTCTGAGTGGGAGGTCACTACTTATGCCACTGCGCCACCGAGGGATGGATTCCGGACAGCACAATCAGTGCTATTTAATTGCTGATGCATTGTCGGATCTAGCCAGCCCCGTCTGGGATGCAAACATATATGTCAGGAGGGGGGCAAGTTTGGGTATTATCTGAGAGACTGGGGTGGAAAATCCACCCAGGCCCCTAAAATTTCCTCCTCCTCCCAGAAAATCCTCTTTTTACACTTTGTAACATGTCTGTGTGTCATTTTTATTCTAAAACAGAACAAATACAATAAGAAATCCTTTGCTTTTTTATTTCTCCTTTTAAATCTCTCTCAACCATACAGTCTTGGACACACTCTGTTTTTCATCAATCATCTCCTTTCTGCTGCACATGCCACTAAACCCTTCATCTGGTCCGGCTAGCGTGTCTAGTTCAGCTTCTGGAGAAGAGAAGATGCTACCTTCACATTGACTGCAGTCACATCAGCCGCCGTTCACATTTCTGTGCTCCAGTCAGCCGTCACTGGAGTTTTGCTTTGACTTTCATATACTTACGCTAGCAGTCCTGAGAACGCTGGAAAATCTCCAACAGACTCCACGGAGCTTCTTGAT